>CAMQQG010000185.1:0-70559 GCA_947034895.1 Rhytidiadelphus loreus | reverse complement strand
CTGACGATCCCGCAGTTCGCTGCGGAATACGCCGCCTCGCGATCGGACTGACGTTCTGATACCATGGCCATCCCACAGGGGAGAAAGACCATGAAGCAGTTCCATCTTCTACTGGCCGTCGTCGCGCTTGCAGCGATCGCGGCGTGCGCGGCCACGCCGGATGTCGCGCCCCCGCCCACCGGCACCGCTTCGCCACCGGGCACCCCCGCGCCAACCCCGACCGGCGGGCCCTGCCATGACGGCACGGTATTGACGCCCGGCGCGCATTGTCCGTAGATGCGGACGTCGACGCGGAAGGTTTTCATCTGACGATGATCTTCTGATTCAGCCGCGTCGACACAGGGTAGCAGGGTGGCGCAGTCCGGTAGCGTGTTGGGCTCATAACCTGAAGGTCGCCGGTTCAAATCCGGCCCCTGCAACCATACCGCCCGGGTAGTTCAGCCTGGTAGAACACAACGGCCACCTTCGGGTGGCGTCAGTAGGGGGTCGGCGGTTCGAATCCGTCCCCGGGCGGTCAGTTTATGGGCGATGGTCGAATAGGTGGATAATTTTCGACGCGGGTCCCCGGATCCGAGAAGCCGGTTCACCGTCCGGCAAGCCCCCAAACCCCCGCAAGGGGCAAAGAGCGCGGGTTCCGGTTGGGTGCCCCATGTAAGTGCGAAGTAAGGCGGTGGGCCTCGGACCCATGCAGCAGACCTACCGCACTGACGGCTGACGCAAGTCGGCAAACCGGATTGGCGGGCCACAGCTATGCTGGGGTTAAAGGACCGGAGAACCCGGCGCCCGCCTCTTACCGCGCTATCGAAAGCCCTCACTGGAAACGGTGGGGGCTTTCGCGTATCCAGAGATTGTCGCTGGCAGGAGCCGGGACAATGTGGAGACGACAATGCGACATCTATCTGGCGACGTGAACGCGATTACTTTTGCGGTTCACAAGTGGAAGCCAATTACCCCCGATCGATTTGCTGAAAAGCTACACCGGCATGTAGGCACAATGTGCGACTGCAATGGTCATGGGGGAACGTCTACGACGTCATGGCGCCTGGACGCTAAATCTCACGGCACCATTCACTACCACAAGAAGAGTCCGGATAGCCCGGTCTCGACACCATTCGCTATGACAATGAACAGCGCGAGCGGCAGGGTGTTTTGCTTCGAATATATCGGCGACGGTAGCGACGCCGTTCCCGAACCCGATTAAGCCCTACTATCTGGACTTCACGCCGGCAGAGTAATATCCCCGCGGTGCAGACGGAGAACGGCACGGTGGCCTCGCTGGCAACGGCGGGGGCACTTCCGTATCCGGCTGCATTTTCGGTGATCGGAAAGGTAGAACAGTGGCCGGAAGCGTGAACAAGGTTATCATCGTCGGGAACATCGGCAAGGACCCGGAGACCCGCAATTTCCCCAACGGCGGCAAGGTCGTCACCCTCTCGATTGCCACGGGCGAATCGTGGAAGGACAAGAATACCGGCGAGCGCAAAGAGAAGACGGAATGGCATCGCATCGCGATCTTCGCCGAGGGTGCGGCCAACTTCGCCGAGAAGTATCTGCGCAAGGGCATGAAGGTCTATATCGAAGGCCAGCTGGAAACGCGGAAATGGCAGGCGACCGATGGCAGCGATCGCTGGTCGACGGAGGTTGTGGTGCGGCCGTACCACGGCGGCGTGCAAAGTCTGGAATCGGTGAAGGGCAACGGCGGCGACGGCCGTGACGATGATCGGGGTGGTGATCGCGGTGGCGGCGGCTCGCGCGGTGCGGGCGGCGGTGGCTTCGGCGGCGGCTTCGGTGACGACCTGGACGACGACGTTCCGTTCTAGCGTCGCATCGGGTAGAGCCGTCGCACACGGGCGCGATAGCAAAGGTTCTGGCTGATGGCCCGCAGCAACCGTTACGTTTCCTACCTCGCGACCGAGATCGAGCCGCAGGCTCTGTCTACGCTGACGCAGTTCGAGCGTGCGACGGAAGCGGCGTTCCAGCGCATCGCGGCGTTCAACGACCGCGGCGCCGCGCAGCTGGGCACGTCGATCACCAAGGGCTTCGACGGCCGCGCGCAATCCGCGATCAGCGGCACGTCGACGGCGCTGGAAAAGGTATCCGTCTCCGCGACGTCGGCGAAGACGGCGCTGGCCGGCGCGGGCACCGAAGCGAACCTGACCGCCACCGCCTTCTTCCGGTCCGCGCAGGCGCTGAACGTCGTCCAGGGTCCGCTCGGCCCGCTCGCCGGTCGTCTGTCGTCCCTGGGCTATATTTTCCGGGATCTGGCCGGCATCAGCCTCGCCGGTGTCCTGGGCGGCGGCGGCGCGTTCGCGCTCGCCAGCATCGCGACCGGCTATCAGAACATCACCGATCGCCTGCGGCCGTTCTACGACACGCAGGTCCAGACGAATGCCGCGTTCGCCGAGGTCGTCCGGATCGCGAAGGAAAGCCGCCAGGCGCTCGATCCCGTCGCCGAGCTGTATTCGCGCATCGCCGTCGCCGGCAAGGACGTCGGCGTCGGCGGCGCGCAGGTCGGCAAGCTGACGGAGACGGTGGCGAAGGCGGCGCGGCTGTCCGGCGGTAGCGCGGAGACGCAGCAGCAGGGCATCACGCAGTTCACGCAGGCGTTCGGCGCCGGCACGTTCCAGGGCCAGGATCTGCGCGCCATCAAGGACGATACGTTCCGGCTGGCGAAGGCGATCGCCGACGGCCTGGGCGTGCCGATCGGCCGGCTCAAGGTGCTGGGCGAGACCGGGCAGCTGACGACCGCGGTGGTGGTGCAGGCGTTGGCGCGCGCCGCCGACCAGATCGACACGGAGTTCACGCGCGTTCCGATCCGCATCGGCACCGCGATCCAGCAGGCGACCAACAACCTGACCGTGTTCCTGGGCGCGATCGATCAGTCGACCAACGCGACGACCGGGTTCGCGAAGGCAATCACCGTCGTCGGCAATAACATCCCGCTGCTGGCCACCGGCATCGCCGCGGTCGCCGCGCGGTTCGCGGGCGGTGCGCTGACGACGCCGATCGCCGCCGCAACGAGGGCGATATCCGATTTCATCGCGACCGAAGCGCTCATCAACCGCGCCGGCCGCGGTGCGCCGGTCACGGTGCTGACGCCCACCGGCATCGCACGAGCGAAGGCGGCGACGAACGAGCAGTCAGCGCTGGAAGATCAGCGCGCCGCCGACCAGGGCTTGCGTACACAGAACGCCAGCCTGTTCGCAGCGCGCGAGCGGCTGGCGACGGCGAAGGCGGAACAGGCCGTGTTCCTGGCCGAGCAGCGCTCGATCGACCAGAACGCGCGTCAGGGTGAAGTGCTGGCGCAGGCGCGCGTGTCCGCCGCCGAGCAGGAGCTGGCGATCGCCAACCAGGTCGCGGCGGTGCGCCGGCAGAGCGACGTCGACTCCGCCCGTGCCGTCCTCAATTCGGCGCGAGGCGATCTTTCAAATGCGTCGTCAGACCAGGCGGCCGCCGAACAGCGCGCGATCGCGGCGCGGCGTGGCGTCGACACTGCGGACACCAGCGGCGGAAGCCGGGCGGACCGGGCCCGCACCGCCGCAACAGCCGCGCGAACGCAGGAGGTAGCGGAGGCCGAGCTGGCGGCGGCGGTCGACGCGACCGCGTTGGCATCGGCGCGCGCGGCGGCGGCGGAGGCGGATCTGGCCAGCGCACGCGCGGCATCCCGCGTGCCGACCGCGGCGCAGGTGCTGGCGACGGACGCGCTGCTGGAAGCGGAGAGCGCACTGTCGGTCGCGATCGCGGCGAACACGGCGGCGAACGAGGTCAACGCGGCGTCGGCCAATGCCAGTGCGCGCAGCGGCCTCGCGATCCTCGCGCTCGCCGAGCAGCGCATCGCCGCGGAGATCGGACTGACGGCCGCGACGGAGGCATCGGCGGTCGCCAATGCGACGGCGACGGCGTCCACGATCGCCCTGTCGGTCGCGACCGAAGCCTTCACCGTGGCGGCAGCGTTGTCGACGCGCGCGTTGGCGCTGCTGACGGCGGCGGGGCGCGGCCTATCATCGCTGCTGGGCGGACCAGTCGGCATAGCGCTGACCGTCGTCGCCGGCGGGTTCACCTATCTCGCGACGCAGAGCGACGCCGCGCTCGACGCGTTCGACCGATTCAAGAATGCGCAGACCGCGTTGCAGGAAAAGCTGGGCGGCACCGCGCAGGCGCTGGCGCTGGTGTCGGCGAACGCGCGCCAGGCGCGCATCGATACGCTGGCGCTTGCAGTCGACTCCGCGAAGCAGGGTAAGCAGCAGGCCGCCGACAGCCTTGCGAATTCGCTGGGCAATGCGACGAACAGCCTTCCCCTCTTCGGTCAGGACCGCGCGACGATCGCCGACGTCGTTGCCAAGCTGCGCGCTGGGCAGAACACCGGCATCCAGTATTCGGACCTGTCGGCGATCATCCAGCGCAACCCGGAAGCATTCTCAAAGGGCAATTTTGCGCAGAGCGCCATCGGTGGGTTGCTGGGCAATCGGCCGTCGGACAGCACGTCGAAGGCGCTCGGGTTCGTCCAGACGGATACCGAACTCGCACAGGCGCAGAAGGCACTGGCCGACGCCCGCGCCAGCGTCGCGAAGCCGCTGGCGCCGATCGACCTGACGCCGCACCGCACGACCGCGCAGCTGACCGCGGAGGCCGGCGACGTCGCCACCGGCGGCACCGCTCTGGCGCAGGCGCGAAAGGATTACGACAAGACGAAGGCGGACCTGGACGCGCAGCTGGCGGAAGCGCGCGGCAAGAACGATTTCTCGTTCGACGACAAATACGTGCAGCAGCTGGCCGCCGCGCAGTCGAAGCTGAACGCGGTCGGCGATGCGCAGCGCGCCGCCGCCGCCGCCGCGCGCGAGCATAACAAGGCGCTCCATGAGCAAGAGGCCGCGGTCAAGGACACGATCGAGCGACAGACCAAGCTCGCGACGATCCTGCAAAAGTACAGCGATCAGCCGTCAGCGTTCAACCAGGGGCAGAACGCGCAGCGCCAGGTCGAGAACCTGTTCCAGAAGGTCGGCCTGGGCGGGAAGATCACCCAGATCCCGACGATCACCGTCGACGGCGAGGCAATCACCAAGGCGCAGGCGCTCGCGCGCATCATCGAGGGCATGAACAAGCCCTATAACGACCTGGTCCGGAGCCAGCAGGAAGGACTGGCGCTCTCCGCGTTGCAGCTGACGAACGGCACCAACGCGTCGACGCTGTTGAAGCAGCAGATCGATCTCGAACGCCAGCTCTTCGGCAACAACGTCGAGGGCAAGCACCTGTCCGACGAGCAGCTGACCACGCTGCGCAATCAGCTGGTCGCGCAGCAGCAGATCACCGACGCGATCGCACAGCGCGAGCGGCTGATCGATATCGAGGCCAAGGCATACGGGAACGTGCAGGCCGCGATCCGCGATGTGCTGGCGACGCCGCTCGACAAGAACCTAGTCAAGAACATCAGCAGCATCGGCGACAAGCTGGTGCAGAATTTCCGCGACTCGGTGGCCGACAAGATCAGCGTCACGTTGTTCGGGAACGCCGAGCAAAAGGCACGCGACGAGATGACGCGCGGCCTGAATACCAGCGCGGCGAACCTCACGACGTCGGCGACCAACCTGGGCGGATCGGCGACCGGCCTGTCCGCGGCGGCAGATGCGTTGAAGGCGGCGGGTACGGCGATCGAGCAGATGACCAACGCCGCCGGCGGACGCACCGCGCTCGACGGATCGCACGACGACGCGATCCGGATCGCCGCGCCCGACATCTTCCCGAACGCGAAGGCGTTGCAGAACGACATCACCGGCCTGCAATCGTCGATCGATCTGAACACGGGCGAGCTGCAGAACGACATCGTCGTCACCGCCAAGCGCACCACGGCCGCCGCCACGGGCAAGAAGAGCGGATCGATCGAGGATCGGTACAACCAGGTCGGGCAGGATTTCGCCACGAAGATCTTCGGCGCCGGTAGCGTGTTCACCACGGCCGCGTCGAAGCTGGGCACGTTCCTGTCCGGCGCGCAGTATGCGGGCGTCGGCACCGGCATCACCGACGCGTTGGGCGCCAAGGGGTCGAGCCTGGGCGCGGCGATCGGCGGCGGGCTGGGCAAGACGCTGTTGGGCGGGCAGGACGGCATCCTGTCGAAGGGCCTGACCGCGATCTCGTCGAAGCTGGGATCGTTCGCGGGTCCGCTCGGCAGTATTGCCGGCAGCGTCATCGGATCGCTTATCGGCGGCCTGTTCAAGAAGGTCGACAGCGGCACCGCGACGGTATCGAACAGCGGTGTCTCGTCGACCGGCACGAGTTCGCAGCTCGCCAGCAACGCGAACAGCCTGGGCGGTCAGGTGACGGGTGGCGTGAACAAGATCGCGCAGGCGCTCGGCGGCCAGGTCGGCAATTACGGGGTGTCGATCGGCACGTTCAACGGCAAGTATCGGGTGAACGACCAGTCGACGAGCGCATCGCTGAATTACAACAATTTCAGCGACTCGACGCTGCACGACTTCGGCACCGACGGCCAGGCGGCCGCCGTCCAGTATGCGATCGAGGAAGCCATCAAGCAGGGTGCGGTCAAGGGCATCCTCGCCGGCGCGCAGCGATTGCTGAACGCCGGTACGGATCTGGACGCGCAGCTGCAAAAGGCCCTCGATTTCACGAACGTCTTCCGCCAGCTCAAGCAATATACTGACCCCGTTGGCGCGGCGATCGACGATCTGAACACGCAGTTCCAGGGTCTCATCGCCACGTTCAACGAGGCCGGCGCGTCGACGTCGGACTTCCAGGCGTTGCAGCAGCTGTACGATCTGAAACGCGCCGACGCGATCAAGTCGGCGACGAACGGCGCAGTCGCGAGCTTGCAGAATTTCGTCACCGGGCTGACGAACAGCAGCAACAGTCCGTTGAGCAAGCAGACGGTGCTGGCGAATGCGAAGGCATCGGTCGACGCGTTCCGCTCGGACATCGCCGCGGGCAAGACGATCGACAACGACGCCCTCATCACCGCGCTGGGCAACGAGAACGACGCCTCGCGATCGGTGAACGGATCTCGCCAGGAGTATTTCTCGGACTTCAACGATATCGTCGCGCTGGCGAACAAGGCGCAGACGAACATTACCGCCGGCGTGTCGACCAACTCGACAGCCGCCGCGTCGCCGTTCACCGATCCCGCGGTGCAGGCGAAGCTGGGGGTGACGGCGGACGCGACGACGGCATCTGCGCAATCGCTGGCCGACATCCTCGCCGCGATCCAGGCCAACGGCTACAGCCCGGACGGTTCGTCGCTCGCATTCCTGCCAGGTAACGTCAGCGGCGGCGGATCGACGAGCTTCGGCGGCGACGGCGGCGTGCAATTCAACAAATACTAGCGGCCGAAATGCGTTAAACGGGGGTTCGTCATAGGAGCCTCGAATGCCCGGAAGTCTCGTATCCATCGACGCATGGAATCGCCGCACCAGCACGCGGGTCACGGTCCGCGCGGGCGCTGCGCTGAACAGCACCACGCTCGGCGCCGGCGGATATACCTGGGAACCAGCGCTGCGCCGCGCGCCGCGGCTGTCGATGCAGCTGGCAGACGCGGACCTTACGGGCACGGTACAGGTCGGGCAGGGGCAGTTCGGGTTGAAGATTGCATCACTGATGCTGATCGGCGATCCGCGCGATCTCGATTGGGTGGGATCGCCGGTCCGCATCTACAGCGGCGACGGCGCCGATTTCGGACGCTTCTCCCAGCAGTTCGTCGGACGGATCACCGGCGGGTCCGCGGACGCCAATACCGGCATCGCATCAATCACCGTCGAGGCGGACAAGGCGATCATCAACGTGCCGCTGCTGACGCTGACCTATGGCGGCGGCGGCGGGATCGATGGCGACGTCGAGCTGCGGGGCAATAACATCCCGGCCGGGTTCGGATCGCCCATCAACGTGCCTCCGATCCTCATCAATGCGGTGGCGAACATCTACCACGTCGACGGGTACGGCAACACGACGGGCATCTCGGCGGTCTACGAGAACCTGGCATCCTTCGGTCCGTCGTCCGGCGATTACGCGACCTATGCGGCGCTGGCGGCGGCGACGGTGGTGGAGGGCACCTGGGCGACCTGTATCGCGCAGGGCTTGTTCCGCCTGGGCGCGCCGCCGACCGGCACGATCACCTGCGATCCCGTGTTCGGGTACGGCCTGCCAGGGTCGATGATGGTCCGGTGGCTGACGACGCACGCCGGCGTCGCCGCTTCGCGCATCCGTCAGGCGGACTTCGACGCGCTGACGGCCGCGGTGCAGGCGAAGGTGGGCGCGGTGCCGACGGTGTCGTTCTGGACGGCGGACACGAGCAACGTGCTGGATCTGATGCAGCGCGTGTGCGCGAGCTGCAACGCGGTGCCGCTGATGATGCTGGACGGTACGGTCGGCGTCACCCGGTGCATCGGCGGCAACCAGGTGGTGACGCTCAACCGGCAGGGTGGCGTACCGCCGGTGACGTCGTGGCAGACGAACGATCCGCCCGTGCCATGGTGGCGCATCCGGATGACGGCGGCGCGCGCGGTCTACGTCAATGCGGCGACGGAGATCGACTATGTCGACACGATCGACGACGAAGGGGACTATTCGTCGACCGCGACATACCGCCAGGGCATGGTTGTGCGCGGCGGTGACGGCGCGCGGTACATCTATACCAACGCGACGCCGACCAGCGGCAACACGCCCCCGAACGTGACCTATTGGGATGTCTACGAGGACGCGCCGGACGCGACGCAGGTCAAGTATCCGAGCGGCTATACCCTCGCGCAGAAGGAGCCGCAGGAGAAGGGCGCGAACGTCACGGAGACGCGCACCGCCGCCTCGATCGCCGCGCAGGGCGCGCTCGCGACGCAGAGCGCGGTGGCATACGGCGGGCCGTATGTCAGCGGCTTCAACGCGCTGGCGGCGCAGGCATCTATTTCTCTGGGAAGTCCGTATCTGTTCCAGTCGAACGGATCGACGCGGGTGACGGATATTTCCGCGATCACCGCGCTGGGCACCGCCGCCGCGATCGCCAGTCAGGGAGCATTCGCCACCGTCTCGCAGGCCGCCTACGGGTCCGCGCTGCTGACCGGGTTCGCCGCGCTCGCCACACAAGCGTCGATCCTGCTGAACGGATCGTACCTGTTCCGGCAGGACGGGACGACGAAGGTCACGGACTCGAACGCGATCACGTCGCTGGGAACGGCGGCGGCAATTAGCGGCCAAAGCCCCTTTGCCACGACTTCGATCAACATCAACCGCCTATCGCGCATTCAGGATGATGGCTTCGTCGAGGCGCATGCCGTCTATGACTCCGGCGGCACGGGCAACCTGTTCGATCATTTCCCTGCTGAACGCGGCGCAAATATCACGGAGACGCGCACATCAGCGGCAATCGTGGGGCAGGCCCCCACCGCCACGAGTAGCGATTTCGCGGTTGTCACTGGCGCGACCCGTCCATCGAACAACGCGACGAACGATATCAATCTGGTTGCTTTGGGCAACAATCCGCCCATCATCGTCGGCAATACAGTTTATGGTCAAGGCAACAACACAAGCTGGCCGTCTTATGCGTCCTCGCAAAGGGCTATATCTGGCGGCGCGCGTGCAAAGGCTAAAATTGCATCAGGCACAATGCTGGGCCTTTCTGTATTGCAAACACCATCGTCACCGACCGCGACTTATACGTCTCTTGACTATGCGGTATATAGCATCGGGGGCCATTGGTATGTGTTCAGCACCGGAAACAACGTTTTTGATCTTGGAACAGGCTATACCGACGATACAATTTGGGAATGCGTATTCGACGGCGTTTCTATGTTCAAACTCTACGCCAATAATCTAGCGACGCCGGTTTATACGAACGCATATATACCCACTGGTCCCGTTTATTTAGGTCTTGCGCAGTCATCAAACACCGTGTCGTCTGGACTGACGTTTGCACCTTACGCCGATGTCACGCGCAACAATACCGCGGGCGCAATTACCGGCCAAGGATCGCTCGCCACTTTAAGTCAAGTCACTTTCAATACGACGACGATCCGCAGGGCGGACGGTACGACGATCGTTAGCGAAACGCTTGTTGTGACCTCGCTCGGGACCGCTGCTGCAATAGCGGGACAGGCGGCAACCGCGACCAGCAGCGACTTTGGCGCGGTCACGGGAACGACCAAGCCCGCCGATAATGCGACCGCCGACCTGACGTTCGTTTCGGTTGGACCCGTCCCCGTGTCCGTCCGTGGCAACAGGATCACGGGCGGCGGCGGCGGTGCCGCATGGCAGGGATACGCGATCTCGTCGACGGCCGTCTCTGGTCCGCTGCAGATCAACGGCTATTTCCCGGTGACGAACGCGTTCATCGGGTTCAGTCAAACGGCATCGCCGGGCAATCCGACATATCCTTCGATCTATTTCGGTATCCATCGGTCGTCCGACGGCACTTGGTCGATCTGGCACCTGGGCGCTGTTGTCCTGGGCTTTCCCGCCGGTTCGTTCACCGCGTCGACAAAATGGCAGGTGACGCACGACGGCGCCGGCGTGTTCAAGGTCTACGCAGACGGCATCGTTCAGACGACGCAAACGTATGCGTCGCCGGGAGCGCTCTACGGGGCGGTCGCGATCGACGGCGTGACCTATGTCGATAAGCTGGCGTTCACCGTATGGGGCGACGTCACCGCGGCGAACACGGCGGCAGCGATCGTCGGGCAAGGGAAAGGCGCAACAGCGAACACGCTCGGCCAGTTAGATCCAGCAGCCGCAGCACAGTTAGCGAATTCGGCCTCGTCGCAAACGACGGTGCGGATCACGGACGTCGGCAATAGCCAAGTTATTACGCGTCAGGTGGTGGCTAGCGGGGTCGTATCGGTCAGCGGCCGCGTGAAGGCGACCAACAACAATCAGTTCGGAACACTTGCTCTCCAGCTTCAATACGCCACCACACCGGGTTCATGGGTAAATTTTGGCAGCGTCGATAATGAAACCGTCGGCCCCGGGGAGCCAGCATTCTCCGCTTCCACGGCGAATTACACGAACACAGGCACCGTGACGATCGCGGTAGATTTCCGCGCGGTCGTGAGCGCCCCCGGTGGCACCGTGACAGACCCGTCCAATTCGTTTCTCACTGCCTAGCCGAAGTAGGGCGGTGGGTGTATCGCACACGCTGCAACGGAGGAACCCGATGATCTTTTTCATGGACAATTCGCAGGCCCGCGCGGCGATCGTCGATCTGCTGACCAACACGGCGGTCACGATCCCCGACGACGTGCGCACCGGCCTGATGCAGGACCAGTCGTCGGCCAGCATCGTCGACGCGGTCGTCAACGCCGGCGAGCGCATCTATGCCCGACGCGAGGATCTGCCGAAGGAAGCGATCGAGCTTGGCGCCCAGCTCGCCAGCTTTCGCCAGGCGAACGACTGGCATCGGTACGACAACGCGGCGAACCGGGCGATGACGATCAAGTTCGCGATGATGCGCGATGCCGGCGAACCCGCACCCGACGGTGTCACCTATGCCGACCCGAAGGACGATCCCGCACCGATCGCGACGTATGCGCCGCCCGCGGACCCCGCGACCGCACCGGCGACGCCGATGCCTGGCACTGGAAGTTGATCGACAGCAACGATAGGAGCGTGTGATGCACATTCCGCCCGTCTATTTCCTGCCGCTCCCCCCGTCGCTGATGTCCGACCCCTGGGGATACGCGGTCAGCAACATGGGATTGTTCGGCGGGTCGATCATCACGCTCGAATGGGGTAGCCGAATCGCCTACGGCCTCATCGACGATCGCCACCCGTTCAAGCACCCCCTGACCTTCATGCGCTGGATCATGCTGATGGTGCTGATCGCTGTCGGCCTGCGCATCTTCCCCCAGGTGGCCTCCACAATGCTCTGGCCCGAGATCCAGCCCGCGACCCGCTGGTACATCGCCCGTGCGAACCGGATCATGCAGGGGGTAAGCCTCGCACCCTATTTCATCGCGTGGGTCGGCGGCATGATCGCGGCGCCCTTCATCGACTTCCAGCTGATCCGTAAGCCGTTGCCGATGGAGCTTTTTCCGACGTGGAAAAAGATGAGAAGGCCGATCTTCATCGCTACGATTGTGATATTCATTTCTCTGGCGGTTGCGTTTCAGAGGTAGCGCGCCAGGGAAGGCATACGGTGACGACCTACGAGCTCGCGATCGCGCTTTGGTCGACCGCGCGGCCAGCCTTCCCGACCGTTCTCGGGCTGGCGGGTGTAGTGCTGGCGCGGCTCGTATTCGTCGACCGCGAGAACCGCAGGCTGGGGCGGCGGCAGACGACACGCGAGACGCTGCCCCTGACCCTTATCGCGATGCTCATCGAGACCGTGTTCGTCATCGATCAGGATCTCGGCTTTACGAAAGCCGCGTTCACCGGGCTGGGCGTCGGCTGGACGGTGATCCTGCTCATGGATCAGATCGGCCGGCGGGTGCTTGATCCTGGTCAGCCCGCGCCGCCGCCGACCGCCGTGCCGTGGAATCCCAACCATGGCCTTCTACCCAGACCGGATGATATGGACGAAGTGCTGGACCGCGTCAGCAATGCACGGCGTCGCGCCGGGTATGCAGACGAGGACGATCGCCAGGAATAGCGCGCCACCCGCGCATGGAGACGTAGATGCCGACCGCCACGACCGCCCGCATCCGCCGCTGCAACCGCGCGACCGAATTCGCGATCGCGCAGAACCCCGCGATCTTGGCCGTCCGTCCCGATGCCAAGCCGGCCGGTGCCGACGAGTTCACGATCGACAGCTTTTTCGACCTGACCGCACACGCGCAGGTGATGCTGAACGAGAAGTTCGGGTTCCTGTCCGCCAACCGGCGGAGCGAAGCGGCGGAGACATCGCAGCCGCTGCGCCTGGGCATCGACGTCGCCATCGATCCGGTGCTACCGCTTGCGCACATGGTCGACGCGACCAGCAACCTCGATCGCATCATGCTGGTGACGGGGCTTTCGGTGGACCTGGACACCGACCGCAACAGCATCGAGACGGTGGGGTAGCGCGATGCTGACGGTGGCCATGGGCAATTTCACCACTTCGTCGATCGACGTGACCGTGTCGAATGGCGCGAACGGCGTGCCCTTCACGATCGAGCTGAACCGGGCGGCCGACTTTTCCAGCGATGACACGCTGACGGTCTACGTCGCCAATCCCACGGTGATGCCCAACGTCACCACGGTCAACGGCCTGCCAAGCGGCACGCCCTGGTTCGCGCGCGCGATCGCGACGACCGACACCGTCTATTCGGCCAACGCGCTCGGCGCCACGCTGCCGGTCGCGGAGTCCGCGGTCTATTCCGGCTACTCGATCGACAAGGCGATGCTTGTGGTGCCGGAAGACATCATAAACCTCGCGCTGGTCACGGGAACGGTGCTGGCGGGATACCCTTTGTCGAACATGCTGAACGACAGCCCTGCGTCGACGACGCGGTTCGGACCTGGCGCCGTCGCCTTCACCTTCCAGACCGCGGGCACGCCGACCGACACGATCGCGCTGCTGGGCACGCTCTACAACGACGATGCGCAAATCCAGGTGACGGCATATTCGGACGCCGCAATGACGGCCGTCGTGTACCAGACCGCGCCCGGCTATCTGCGCTGCAGCCGCACGCTCGGCCGGCGGCGGGTCTATCATTCGCTCGTCCAGCTGCCCGCGCCCGTGTCGGCGGCGTATTGGCGCATCGACATCTTGAGCCTCGCGCCGATCGGCATCATCCGCAACCTGGTCATCGGCCGAGCGCGTGCATCGGTGAACGCGAGCAAGGGGTCGTCGTTCTCGCTCAACGACTATGGCACGTCCGCCCGTTCGCGCTTCGGCGATCCCGATCGGGTGCTGGGATGGCGCGGGAAGATCGTCGACTTCGAGATGTCGTGGCTGAACGAGGCTGAATATCAGACGAAGTGGGCAGGCTTGCCGATCCAGGCGGGCAAGACAAAATCCGTCCTCATCATGCCGAATCAGAAGCGCAACACCTGGCTGAACGACCGCATCGGGTACGGCACCATCACGGACTGGAAGTCGGAAGTCGAGCAATCGTCGAAGACGTCGCAGACGATCACGGTCGAGTCGATCTACTAGGGCGCGAGGCGCGAACGGGCGTTCGCGGCGGGGGCGGGGGCGGGATCAACGATAGTGGGGGGAGCGTTCGACCGGCGGGGATGGTTGTGGCATCCCCGCCGGAAGGTCGCCGCACGGGCTGTACGCTCGACAATCGTTCGTATGCCAAGGATGCTTCGCCTGGGCAAGAGTGAGGCGAACCCTTTTGCTAACGCGCGATGCGAGGCGGAGCGACGATCATGCCTGATCCGCGGCGTGCTGTAGCCCGGCCTTGAAGCCGGCGGCATGCGCCTCTTCGACCAGGTTCGCACGGCGGAGCGGGTCGCCCACGCGAGTAATCGCGCTCCACCATCGATCGAACGCAACACGCTGCGGCGTTTTCCCTGGCATCAAGCGGATTGGCCGCAACGTGCCCGTGTCTATCGGTCGTGACGGCGCCATCAGCTCTTCCGACGGCGGAGTGTCGTCGATCCGTTGCGCGGCGGCGACGCCACCGGCAGGTCGGTCCCGACCTTGGCGGCCTTGTCGACAATGCCCCGTGCGGCGCCATCGTACCGCCCCTCGTTTCTGTTCCAAGGATGCTCGCCCATCACTCACCTGCCCCGGACTTCGGCGTCCCGACCGACAGCGGGTAGGCCAGCGCGGCCATCGCCTGCGTCGCCGACAAGATCCCGAGCTGGGTGCGCGCCATCTGTTCGATGATCGTCTTCATCGCGTTCGGGTCGGCGGGGTTGAGCGCGGACGCGGCGTCGGCCGTCTTCCCGGCCTGCTCGGTCAGATCGGTCAGATCGGCGATGATCTGCCTATTGGGGTGCATCTTGTTCATCGTCTTCTCCTTCGTATCGGGCGATATGCCGCGATCTGGGTATTGGCATGCGTAGACCTCTTCGGCGGTCAGGCCGAGTTGAGCGGCTACAGCTGCCAGAAATGTTTTCTCAAAATCGCTCATGGGGTGTGGTCGATATTGCCGTGCGCCACGGTGAACGTCAGCGCGACGACGTCGGGGTTATCGCGCCAGCGCTGGCCCTCGGCGGTATGGAGCTCGGCCCACAGGTGAGCATAGCATTCCGCGGGATGCGCGCTGATGATCGTTTTATGCGGTCCCAGCGATAGCCAGAACCGGCGGTGCGAGGGAGCATCGGGCGCATCCTGCACACCCTCTGCCAGCGCATCGCGGTCGCTGATGCCGACCAGCGGCTCGATCCGGACGTCCGTTACCGTTAGCACGAGCCGCGACGCCCACCGCGGCATGTGCATCGCCGGCCGCAGCCGCCCGAACGCCCACAGCGGATTGCGGTTCTCCGGATCTGCCTCGAACGTAACCTTGCCCCGGTCCTGGATCAGGTTGCGCGGCTTGATCTCGTTCCACTTATGCAGCGTCCGCCATGCCTCGCGCACGTAGAGGCGATCACCAGGCACGCGGCGGGCCAGCGGCGACGTCGCCAGCCGCCGCGTCTGCGTCTTCCGCCCCGCCAGCAGGGCGCGGACCATCGCCGCGGAGAATAGGATCGGTACGTCGGTCATGGATCAATCCCCAGATATTCCGTTTCAAGTTCATTGGTCGGCGGCAGGGACACGACCTCGACCAGCAGCGCGGCGACCTCGCTATCGCCAAGCTCGCGCAGGTAATGCCCTCGGGTGCCGAACGCGTACCCGTGGCGGCTCGATTCTGCGTCGTCGGTACGAAACGCGCTGACCTCGACGGTATTCTCCCATGTCTGACGCACGCTGAACGTCCATCCATTCGCCAGCTTGAGCTGAACCACGAAACCGGCAGGGCGGAGCTCATTATATTTCACGAACATAGCGGCCTCACGGTTCGCGGCGATGGCGGCAAAATCCGCGCTCGCCGCACAGGAAACAGGGTGCGCTCGGCAAGCGCGCGATCAGCGCCTCGTTCCGCGCCGGCTCGGGCATGTTCGGTTTCCACGCCACGCCTTTGAATTCGGCGCGGCGGATCGCGATGCTCGGTTTCGTCATCAGATATCGTCTCCCAGATTGCGGGCGTTTCCCACCCATACGTCAAAGGTCCAAATGCCACCGGGACGTTCGTCGACGTGCCATTGCAGCGGCCGGCGAATCATCCGCTCGGCATGGCTCGCGAGGCAATCCACGAACGGCATGTCGCAGCCCGGCGCGCGGTACGTGGCCTTCGCCTGCTCGATCACCGCGTGCTGCGCGGCGGCGGGCCCGTCAGCGCCCATGGCGATAGTCCTCGCAGCACTTATGCCCGCAATCGGCCACCCCGCACTCGTCCTCCCACGCCTGTTCGCGCCAGTCGTGTCGTCCGGCCAGGAGGCGAACCCGCTCGCCGTCCGTCAGCTCGGGCACGGTGAACACGATGCCCGCGGGCGACGTACCGCCCGGTTCGATCAGCATGAAGTCGTGGACGATGATGAAGGGGTCGTAGGTGCCGTCGCCGATGCCTTCGCCCTTGCTGCGCATATGGCTGCGCCAGACGCGCCAACCGTGTCCGCGCTCGATCGCCTTGCGCAGCCACCGCTCCGTCTCGGCATTCAGCTGTTCGATCATGCGGATCGACTGCTCTTTTTGCAGGTCCATCGTGAATTCCGGCGCGATACGCAGGGCATCCAGGTTAAATATCATGTGCGCCTCCATCGAATGCGCCAGCCGGCGGCGAGGGGTAGCACCCACACCTTACGCCGGTAGCGTTCGCTATAGAGGGGACGGTTTGCCGGACCGGCCAGCGACACAATGCCCCACCGGATCGAGAGATAGACCGTTTGGAAGCGCCAGTTGGCATAGATAGCGCTGCGCCTCACTTCTGCGCCTCGATCAGCATGCGCAGCGCTTCCTGCCCGGCGTGCGCGCGGCACAGCACCCGGTCTCCGAACCGGAAGTCGCCGCGGTGGCCGCACTGGTCGACCGGGATGCCTTTGCGGCGGCGCGCGGCGGCGCTGTACTGCGACGCGCTGGTCTTTAGATCCGTGGCGACGCGGATCTTGAATTGGCACAGCGGCCGGTTCGATCCGATCTCGGACAGCGGCTCGATCATGCGACGGGTCCCTTCATAATCCGCGCCGGCGACTGTTCGGTCAGCATCGCGGATCGGTTGCCAGCATATTCCCAGCCGCGGCACCTGCACGGCTGCGCCGCCAGCTCCATGCCCGACCAGCGATTCGCGGGGCACATGGGGGCATGGCGAGCGATGTCCTTGCGCTGGCGCACGCGCAGGGCTTCGTAGATGCGCCGGCCGATCCTGTTGCGCGGGCGCACCCGCATCTGGCGGAACAACTCATTCGGCGGCACCCGGAACCACCACAGCCGCAGCTTCGTCAGATATTCCGTCAGCACCAGCACGTCCCGCCACATGATATCCCGCGTCTGATAGGCGCGGATCAGGATCGGCAGGTCGCGCCAGATGCGCCGCTTGTTCTTGTCGTACAGCCCGTTCGATTTCGTCATTTTGTTCCTCCGGTCTTGGGCAACACGCCCGTTCGTATGAACTTCTCAAGGTCGGCGGCGACCCGGTCCGCGATCACCTGCGCGCGCTCGGCGGCCAGCATGCCCGTCTTGCGTTCCAGGGCGATATACTCGTCGCGGTATTCGAGGGGGATATGGGCCAGCCGCGTGTTCCGGCTCTTCCTGGTTGCCCGCGCCCGCGCCTCGTCGTCCAGGTTCTTGCCACCATGCGCACCGCCGACGCGTCGCCCGATCTCGCGGTAGCGCTCAAGCAGGGTGGGATCGGCGCGCAGCTTCGCCTTGAACGTCGCCCTAACCTTCGCCCCGCGCCGCGCGCTCTCGCCCGGTTGCGCGTGGATCGCCCGAACCGTCGCCGCGATCTTGGCGTTGCGCACGGGGCACTGCGTCCCGATCGATGCCGCGTGACGGCGGCAGTAGGACGTCTTGCGGCGCGGATCTCGAGACAGCACGATGTCGCAGCCGTCGGCGGCGCAGATATGCGGCCGGGTCATGCCTGCGCACCTGCGATCAGCTGGCGCGCCAGCAACTCGATCCCCCCGGCGTCGGCATCGTCGGTGGTATCGGATGCCAGGATATAGGGGCCATCGTCACGTCGCTCCCGCAGGTTGAACACGGTCACGAGCCAGACATTGCGCCGCGTCTCTGCCTGCTCGGGCATCTTGTTCATGGCGGTGAGGAAATGGACGTCCTGCCACGCCTGAAAATCGAGCGTGCCGACGTCCACGTAATCGCCGCGGGTCGCGGTCACGGAATAGCCGTCGATATCCAGCGACCGCTCCCACGCCTTGTTCGGGCCGGCGGCGCGGGTGCGCCGTGCGGCGGCCGCGCTGCGCTGGCCGTCGACCAGCCGGCGCTGCGCATCGCGCGCGCGGGTCAATCCCGCGATCACTTCGTCGACCAGGTGGCGGTGCGGCGGGGACGATCCGCCGGTGCCGATCGCGTTGCGCGCTGACAGCGCCATGTGGACCAATAGCTCAAGCTCGGGAACGGACAGGTCCACCCGACAGCCTCGGCTTTTCGCGTCATGCTTCATCGCATCGCCCTCCGCATCTCGATACCCACGGCCACGGCGGCGACGGCCGCGATCGCGATGGTATTGACCGTCGAGGCCCCACCCATCCGCGCGACCGATCCCGCGATCCATGCGGCGGCGATGGTGAACGCGATGGACAGCAGGAGGCGTTCCCGCGGCGACATCATGCATCCCCCCGATCGTCGCGGAAGCGCGCGAACGACGCGCTGCGCAGATTCCCGCTCTTCGTCTCGCCCAGGTGCTTGATCTCCGTCACCCGCCCGACGCGGAACAGCGCCGGCTTCGAGCGTAGAGCGTCGGATATGCCGCGCCCGATCCGCGCGATGATCCCCGGCTTCGGCTCTACCATGAACGCCTTCACCCGGTACGCCTGGACGTCGACGTCGACGATAGGCAGGTCGACCGATGCGTTGCGCTTGATCCGCATCCAGTGATGCGAGCGCGCGCGGATGTAGGGCGAGTCCGCATCCTTCACGACGATGCCTTCGCCGCCCAGGTCCCAGACCGCGCCAGCCGCGATCTCGATATTGTCCCGTGCCTCGCCCTCGAACAGGCTGTACTTCACGATCTTCACGCCCCCGTTCAGCAGCGACACGCCGGCGCCGGCGGCGGCCGCGCAGTCCGCCAGCAGCGCGCGGCGCTCGATCAGGGGCAGGGATATTTCCTTGCCGCGCCAGGCGTCATCGGTGACGGCATCGAACAGCATCAGCCCGCCGTCGCCCTCTCCGCGCTGGAAATCACCCACCGCAGCGTCGAAACCGTCTGGGTGGACATATTCGCCGAACAGGCGGTGCAGCTTGTGCGTGCGCCGCTGCATCTCGCCCTCGATCGCGTCCAGGACGCGCCGCAGGTGCCGCGCTGCCATGAAGGGCGAGCCCTCACGGGTGAACGCGGGCGCGGCGGCACCGCGGACGTAGCAGACGTGGATGCCGTCATGCTTTTCCTCGACCATCGCGCGCTTCGGCATCGCGACAGGTGCCCAATCGGCGGGAAGCATCATCAGCTCCTGCGGGCGGTTGCGGTTGGTCCGCATCGCCGCGGCGAACGGGTCCAGGACCGCGGCGGCCAGCGAATGACGTGCCATCTGCGGCGGATAGGCTTTCCAGTCCGTGTTCATTACTCGGCTCCATCCCAGATGATGACGCAAGGGCCGCGGTGCGCGTCCTCGCCGGCGACCATGTCGATCGCCTCGATGATGTCGGTGATAGGTGTCCATGGTCCGCACCCGATCGCCGCGACCTGCGCGACGTCGCCGCGGACGCGGAAGTGGATGCGGGGGCGGGCATCGGCCAGCGCCATAGGTGCGCGGGACTTAGCCACGACCGTAACTCGCGACGAGGCTGCTCCATGCCTCGAAATCGGACAATCGATCATGGACGTAGATGACGATCTTGAGGCCGTCGGGGGCGTTCATCACACGAGGCGTATAGGTATCGGACGGAATGGAATCGCGGACAGAGCACCCAGGCTTAGGGCGCCAAGGTGGAGCGATATCATTTGGCACACGAACCAATGACAGCTCTTCCCGCAGGCTGATAACGCGGCGGTTGGCGCAACCACCAACGAATAGATAGGATTCAGCCACGCGCCGTCTCCCGGTGCATTCCCAGCGCGGCGGCAACGATATCAACCGACGCGGCGGCGTGGTCGCGCGTGAACCCCATCTGCGGACGATCGAACAGCGCCTCGATCGCGACAGCGCGCTGCTCGTCCGTGTAGACGTTGCGCGGCGGCGCGCTCCCGGCCGCCAGCCACAGCTGCGCCTGCTCGGCGACGCTCCACGCGGGCGCGGACAACTCGCCTCCCCGATCCTGAAAATGCACCATCGCCCCGTCGATCGTCGTGGCCGCCAAGCGCGACACGCGCGGCGTCTCGCCCGCGACGATGCTCTGTCCGGTGGTCTCGGCGACGAAGCACCGCCCGCCATCCGCCGCCCGATCGTAGTACAGCGCCAGCTCCGTCCAGCGCCGCTTGGCGAACCCGCCTTCGCCGCGCGTCGACCGGAACCCGATCCGCTCCATCTTGGCCGTGTCGTTCATATCTTCGTCCCTCCGTATGGTGATTTGACGCCCGCCTGCCGCCAGCGGTCATGCGTGGTGATGGCATCGATGCCAGCCGCCTCTTCCGATCGAAACGCTTCGGCGTTCCACAGGATCGGCGCATTGTCCGCGTCGACCGTGAACCAGAACCATGATCCGTCGCGCTGCGTCGCGCTGACCTTCAACGGCTCTTTCACAGGATCACGTACAGCAGATGGCCAAGGCCGAAGAAGAACAGGGGCACCAGCAGCACGCCCAGGCCGGCAGCGCGGGCGAAACGCCCAGGTCGATGTCCGGGCATCAGCACGATCCCTCCGCCACCAGCGTCACCCGCGCGTCGACCTTCGTCGCATGCGGGTAGCAGCAATCCAGATCGGCGCGCCCGCGGTCGAAAGCCTCCATTACGTTGTCCGCGCCGTTCGGCGCGTTGCACAGGACCTGCGTGCTGTAGCTGGATCGATCGCCGTGCTCGCCCGCGAACGTGGCGCTGTATTCGTAGACCGATGCCGTTTCGATCGCGGCGGGCACCATGCCCAGCGCCGCCCGAACCCGCTGTATCGATGCGACCAGCTGGCAATCGGCGGGGATGCGATCGTCGTCGCTGTAGACGTGGTCGGTCAGCGTCGACAGCATCAGGTCGGCTATTTCATCGGCGGCGGCGCGCAATTCGGCGCTGTCCTGCGGCGGAATGCTAGTGATCGACGTCGCGTTGAAGGCGGCGGCGATGGCAGTACCCAAAGCGATGCCGGGGGTGGCGGGAAAGCGGTTGTCGGTCATGGTGTCGTTCCTTTCGATCAGGGGATGGTTATGCAGCGGCGCGTTCGACTTTGCTCAAGACGGTGGCCGGATCGCGTCCGTTCCATGACCAGATGCCGCCGAACATGGCCACGAAGCGGGTGCAGGTCTCGATCGTCGCCTGCGCCTCGAGCCGCCACGATTCCGGAAAGCGTGCGCGCTCGACGCGATCTAGCGAATCGTTAATCTTGTCCTCGTATGCTTGGACAGAAATGCCGGCTCCCGCTTCGTCGGCGATAAGAACGGGAACTATAAACACAGGCATTCCTGCATTCTTTGCCGCGGCGCGCGCCTCACCCTGGACCTTGCTGGTTCCGCTGGAATAGGATCGGCTCGATATCAGCGCGACCGGCGACCCGTTTGAGCCGGGCACGATACGCGCGATCGACGTTCCATAGCTGTACAGCGTGTCACCGCGGAACCGCGTGTTAGACCCGGTGCGCGCTTCGGGTTGCGTCTGCGCTGCCCAAAGGTTTGCGATTTCGGCGGTGCTGGAAAATACCTTCTTCATGGTCGTTCCTTTCGATCAAGGGAGCCTCGGGACGGGATGCCCCGCGGCTTGTGGTATCAGGCGGCGGCGACGATCGGGACGACGTTCCCGCCAGCGGCGACTGGGGCGGCGGGGGCCATTAGGCCCGCCAGCGCGGTAGCGAGGGGGGCCAGGCGCGAAAGCTCGCGTTCGGCGACCGCGCGGGCGGTAGCCTCGCCAATGCGCTCCCTGCGCGCCGTACGGGCGGCGGCGCGGGCGGCGACCAGCCGCGCGGCGGTGCGGGGGCGATGCGCGGCGATGCGCGTCACCTTGTCCGCCAGCGCGGCGATGCTGTCCCCCTGCAGGTCATTGCAATCATCCGCGACACGCAACCGCGCCTCCGCAGCGTCCCGAGCGTCCACCGCTGCTTCGGCGATCCGCTCCATATCGGACGCCATCGCCCGAGCCGCATCGCGTTCGTCCCGCAGCGCATCGCGTTCCGCCAGCAGCGCGGCGATATAGGCGTCGCGCGCATCGGTCCCGTCGACCGCGGGTGCGATGTCCGCCGCTACTGCCGCAACGGGTTTCGCCAATTCGGCCGCCTGCGCTGCTACGGTCGACTCCAGCGTCGCGACACGGTCGACCAGCGCGGCGATGCTGTCGACCAGCTGCGACACGTCCGCGGACGGCATGGCAGGCGCATCAGCGACCGCAGCGGCGGCGCGCTTTCCCTTGGGTTGCACGATCCGCGCGACCGTGTTGCGGTAGACATAGCTGGAATGCTTGCGCGACCGCGTAACCGTCCCGTCCGCCTTCACCAGATTGAAGCATGCCCGATCGGCATCGCGCATATCCGCCGCCGTCACGAACGCCTTGCGGCCGTCCTGTAGGATGACGGGCAGGACATCGCGCGTGTCGTCCGCGCTATAGCCGTCGATCGCCGCCAGCGTGGCGCGCATCGCGGCGGCGCTTTCCTCGCGTTCCCGAAAGCGCCGGCCTAGATCGCGGAACGTCGATTTGCCCCAAGCCCGGCATAGCTGGCCATCGATGCGGCTGGCGCGCTTCATCCGCGCCCGTTCCGCCGCCCAGCCGTCCGATGCGCGTTCGTGCGTGTCGGCGCGGATGCGCGCGGCGATCATGGCAATCTGATAATGAACGCGGGCGGCGTCGAACGCGTGCGATCCGAGTCCGATCGCGCCCGACGCCCGTAGCGCCACGATCGCCGCCGCCATGCCTGCGCTATCCCGCGCCAGCCACGCCGCCAGATAGGTGCGGTCGAACACGTCGTGCGGCGTTTCCACTGGCACGACCGCAGCACGATCGACCTTGGCGGCGACGGACGCGCCGTCGACCCGCATCGGCATTAGCACGCACGCCAATTCCGGAACGGTGGGCGATACGATCAGCGCGGGCGCGCTGGCGTCCGCCAGGTGCAGGACCATTGCGAACGTCCGCGCATCGGGCGCGCCGTACAGCCGATCGGCTAGGGCAAGCGCATTGCGCCCATGATCGCGCGCCGCCTTGGCATAGCGGCGCTTAACCGCGCCGCCTGCAATGCCTGCGCACGCTGCGGCGCTTGATGCGCTCTGCGCAGCGAACGACAGCTCGGCGCGCGCCTGCGCATCGGACATCGTGGCGGGATCGATGCGAATGGCCATGGTTCAAGCCTCCCCGCCGCATGCCAGCCGCGCCGCCAGCGCTGCAGCGCCGCCGCTGATAAGGATCAGCGCGGCGATGCCGTCCGACGCCTCCGCGCCCATCTGGGGGGCGGCGACAGCGGCGACGCCAAGCGCGCCAAGGGATACGAAACCGCAGAGAAGCACGACCAGCGCGCGCAGGATGAACGCGGCGCACTGGCGCGGCGTGAAGATGGCGGGGGCATTGCTCGGGATCATCATTCGTTCCTTTCGTTCCGCAGGCAACGACTCGGCGAGTCGTCCCTGTTCCCAATCGTTAGGCGCGTTCATGCCTGCGGCGCAAGGCTTTTCGCAATTTCGATCAGACGGAACGCGCCGCGCCGTCGCGGTCGCACGCCCGACAATTGTCGCGCGTCGCGCCGCGAGTCATTGTCCGCGCCTGGGCGCCTGGCGAGCTCGCGCGCCAGCATAGACTCGCGTGGGTCCTCCGCGCCCGCCTGGATCGCAGACAGCGATGGGGGATCGCTAAGGGGGCGATCTCGGACTATCGAAATATCGAGAAGGAGCGACGATGGGCGTTGCAGCACAGGAACCGGCGATGGCGCTGGTCGAGCAAGATGTCTGGCGCGCCGTGCATCGCGAGGGCGCGGCGGCCGCCTTGTCGACCGAGCAGCTGGCGGCATTGCGGATCTGGGCGGCGTACCGCCTTCGCGACCACCGCTACGCCGCGATCGCGACCGATCGCCCGCACGAGATGCGCCCGAGCTTCGTCGACGCCATCCGCCACGCCGCCCGCGACGTCGCGGCGGGACTGAAACCGGAATGAGAGGGAGCCGAACGATGGACACCAAGGATCTCGAACAACACCTGTTCGCCACCAAGCGCTACGCCGGTGCGATCGACAACCAGTGGGGCAAGCTGCTGGACGGCGGTGTGCTGCTGGCGATGAGCGATGGACCGGATACCGCGCTGGTGCCGACCGACTTCGCGGCCAGCGGGGCGCGCTTGGGCGTGCAACCAGCCGCCATCCGCGCGTTCTGGGCGACAGAGGCGGCCGGCGCTGGATTTCAGGGGCGCCGGCCGAAGATTCTGCCCGAACGCCACCGTTTCTCGCGAAACACCGGCGGCGCGTTCGACAAGACCAATCCGGCGCTCTCTGCGCCCGTCTGGGACAAGTCGTGGTATCCCGCGACGCAGGACGGCCGCTACGACGTGCTGCTGGCCTGGGGCCGGCTGCTATCAGGGCACGGAATGTCGATCGAGGCGGCGTTCGCGAGCTGCAGCTATGGCGCACCGCAGATCATGGGCGAGAACGCCGCGGCGTGCGGGTACACCGGCGCCTTCCTGTTCGCCGAAGCCATGGCGCGCGACGAGCAGACGCAGCTGCGTGCGTTCGAGGCGTTCGTCACCAAGGCCGGGATCTTGCCGTACCTGCGCAAGGTGACGACGACGACGGAGTCCTGGGACCCGGTCGCGCAGCGGTACAATGGCAGCGCCTTTCGCGAGAACGGATATTCGGGCAAGATGCTGGCGAATTTCATCCACTACGGAGGGAAGTGATGACGGATGCACCCGAAACGGCCAGCACGGCCACCGTTACCGTTGCAGGAGAGCGCGCGCCCATCACGGTGAGCGCAACCGGCATCCAGGCAATCGCAGTCAGCGTCGGATTGGCGGCGGTGGCTGCAATCGGTGTCTTCACGACCCTCATGCGGTTCTGGAAAGCGCACGATCTGATTTCGGCGATGGTGTATATCCAGAGCAGCGACTTTCTCGCCGCGCTCGCGCCGATCGTGACGCTCATCACCTTTTTCGGGATTGGCGCGCGATCGTTTGCGCGGTGGGCGCGCGAGCGCTTCATGGCGCGTAAGCTCCCGGACAAATACGCGCGCGTTGCTGGCGATCCGCCGTCTCGCGTCGCGATCGTGCCAATCACTCGACCGGTCGACGACCCCGTCCGCAAAATTTAATCCAGGGTCATAGGAGAAGACGATGAGACGATTTGGGATTGCCGCGCTGGTATGCGCGGCGCTGTCGCTGGCAGCATGCGGTGCGACAACGGTGGAGGCGCCGCCCAGCACGCCCGGAGCGGTAGCGGTCGTCGCGCCGACATCGACGACCGTGCTGGAAGCAACCGCGATCACCGATCAGGGCCTGCACTTCGGGTATCAGGCGCTGGACACGATCGCATCGGTCGTCGACTCGCTCGTGACCGCTGGCGTCATCAAGCACGGGTCGCCGAAAGCGAAAGTGATCGCCGATGCGTTCGAGACGACGCTGAAGGCGTTCAACACCGCGAGCGCGCTGCAACGGCAGGTCGGGCGAGCGGCGGATGCCTATGCGGCATGGCAACAGGCGCAGGCGGGGCTCGCCAATCTGCGCGCCGCTCTTGCGCAGAAGTAGGGAGCTGACGAAATGGCCGATATGAAAGCTCTGCTGGCGTCCGTCGTCAGCGCCGCCCAGGCGGTTCTTCCCCTGATCGTCCCGGGTTCGGCCGCCGCGCTGTCCGCCGGGAAGAAGGTCATCGCGCTGATCGACGATACGAAGGCGATGGTCGAGGGGCATGTCGACGTCGCCGAGCTGGATGCGACGCGCGACAGTTTCGAGGCCGCGGTGAACGCGCACGTCGAAGCGACGGAAGCCGCGCTGCGCAGCGAATAATCACCGGCGAATAGCGAAACGGGGCGTCGGAGCGATCCGGCGCCCTTTTTCGTGATTGGAAGAGTGTTCGACTTTCGATATTGCGAATCAGGCATGGGCAGCGGACCGAAAGGGGTTCAAATGCCGCCACCATACCGCCCTGGTTATTCGGTTTCCGAAGGAAACCCGATGCCGGTCAAAATGTCCGCAGATGCCGTCGTCGACATGGCGATATCGCAATCGCTCGGATATCAACAGATCACCGACGATCAGCTGTCCGGTGTCATGGGCTTGATGCCACCTGATGGCGCGGTTCGAGCGCTGATACAGTCGAACGGACAGCAATCCGCGCGCTGGCGAGACGACGGGGTCGATCCCACTTCCACGACGGGCATCCGGATCTATGGTGGCGATGCACTCAATTACATCGGCGATCTGACGACGTTCCGCATAACGCGCGAGCAGTCGGGCGCGGTATTGGACATCATGTATTATGGTTGACCGATCCTTCTCGCGCATCGGCCAGCCGGTGCAGATCCCGTTCGATGCGCACAGCGCTGGCACGCCATTCGACATGACGGGACATATTCCGGTCGACGAAAACGGGAATATCCCAAACGACCTGACGTTCACCTTCACGAATTCGTCGATGTTCGACGTTCGGCTGGAAGGAACGCAAAAAGGTCAGCCTTTCGTGATCGTGACAGCCGCGACGGGCTGGTTGATCCTCGCGCGCACCGAATTGGGGCCATTCGCGTCGAGAAAGCCGATGCAATGCTCGGTACAGGCATTTTCGACCAACGGGGCGCCGATCCCGAACGATGCGGACTTCACGGGATGCTATATCGAGCTGACATACGGTCGCGGCCGATGATGTGCCGCTATTTCGCAGTATGGGCCGTCGCCGCCGCGCTGATCGCCTCTCCGACGGCCTATGGACAGTCAAAATCGACCAGCAGCGTGCTTCGGGGCGCGCCCGGGCCAGCGGGACCGCCCGGACCGAAAGGGGAGGCGGGCCAGAGCGTCGCGGGGGCGCCAGGTGCGCCCGGCGGGCCGGGTAAGGACGGCACATCGCCCGTTCTCTCGATCGGGACCGTGTCGGCGCTTCCCAGCGGCACCACGCCCACCGTCAGCTTGACCGGCACCGCGACGAACCCGGTCCTCAATTTCGGACTGACGACGGGCGCGCGCGGCAACGATGGCGCGCCCGGGTCGGCCGGCGGCAACGGGAAGGATGGGATATCGCCGACGTTGTCGATCGGCGGCGTCACCGCGCTGTCCGCTGGCGCAACGCCGACCGTCAATATCTCGGGAACGACAGCGGCACCGACGCTCTCTTTCGGTATTCCGGTCGGCCAGCCCGGGATGAACGGCCTTGACGGGGCCGCTGGCACGCCTGGCGTGTCTCCGACCATCACGATCGGCACGGTATCGACATTATCGCCGGGATCTAGCGCAACCGCGACGATCACCGGCACCGCATCCGCCCGGATCGTCAATTTCGGCATTCCCGCGGGGAGTACGGGTTCGACCGGCCTGACGGGCGCTACCGGCGCGCCGGGCGTTGGTATCAAGGGCGATACCGGAGCGACGGGAGCCGCGGGCACGAACGGGGCCAATGGAGCATCCCCGGTGCTGTCGATCGGCGCGGTGACGACCCTCGCGCCAGGATCGAGCGCCGCGGCCTCGCTGACGGGTACAGCGCTCGCGCCAATCTTGAACCTTTCGATCCCCGCCGGTGCGCCGGGTGCGGTCGGCAGCACCGGAGCGACCGGGGCAACCGGCGGCCAGGGTATCGCCGGCACGAACGGAATCAACGGCACGAACGGCACCGCCGCGACGGTCGCTGTCGGAACCGTAACCGCCCTTGCGGCCGGATCTGCGCCGACGGTCACGAACGGCGGTACGACGAGCGCTGCGGTCCTGAATTTTGGCATCCCAGGCGGTGCGACCTTCCTGACCAACGTCACGATCGCGCAGACCGCGACAGTCGCCATACCGCTTGGCCCACGCACGGTCGTCGTCACTTTGGCGGCGTGTTTGGCAGGGGATCGCTTGCTCATCACCCCGACCGCCGCCCTGCCCGCGGGATATGGCATCCTGGACGCAGAATGCTTCACCGCCGGGTCGTTGACGGTGAATGTCTACGGCCCAGCGCTGGTGATCGGCGGCAGCTACTCGATCGCTGCGAAAGTCACCGTTTTCCGGTAATCTGCACGGCGCTTCGCGTTGTTAGACGAAATCCATGGTTGCAGGATCAGGGATGCGATCGCGCAGGCGACGCCCGTATTGATCCGGTTCGTCGATGCTGGAGTGATCGCGCCGCGCGAACGTCGATAACACGCGGTAGGAATAGCGACCCGACTGCGCTTCGATCGACGCTTCGGACATCGCGCCCTCAAGGACGGCAAGGACCATATCTTGCGCGGCGTCGTCCGCCATATCCGGCGCGATGCCATAGCCGATTGCCCGGCGGGCGCGGGTCCACAACGGATCGCGCCAAACCGGGTTGAACGACAGGCGCTGGGGGCGATCATAGTGGAACGGCAAGCCCTGCGCGCGCCGCCATTCCGCCACCGCCTTGCTACAGCAGCCGACGCGCTTGGCGATGGCGCCGTCGCTCAAGCCGCGGCGGTATAGCCTGCGTAGCATGTCGCGGCATATCAGCGGGCGACCGCTTCCAGCGTGTCGATTGACGTTGCCGCCGGACGATCCACGCATGAACGCTGGCACGCCTAGCAGCTTTCGTTCATCACGAACGCGATGGCGGGACACTCCGGTCATCTGCTGGATCGTCAGGTCGTTGTATCGCTCGCCGATCAGCGCACGCGCCCGCTCAAGCGCCTCGGGCGACGAATTGAACACTTTGCGCGGCGCTTTCACTTGTCCAACTCCACGTCCGGCGCTGGGCGCGGGGTGTAGGCAATGATGTCGTTCGCATCGCCATCATGCGGCCAATACCAGTACGAATCTTGGTCTTGGGAGCCGTCGCGGAAAAGAACGGGGGCCTCCTCATCCCAATCCGCCGGCGCTTCCTCCCCTCCAGCCCACGGTTTCATTCCGGTAGGAATCGCACTCTCCGGCGCGGGGTCCGAAGCGGCTGGCGGGTTGGGTGTCATTGCGATCTCGTCGTCGATTGCCGAGTCAAATCCGTGTGTGCGTTCGTCGTTCATGCCGGAAAGCTCCTACTGCGCAGCCCATAGGGAAAGGTCGAATGATCCTTGAAGGTCGTCGGGAAATCAGCCTGGCTCATCTGCTTGATGAACATCGACACGTCGCCAGCCTGAAATCTCCGAGACAGATTGATGACGTCGGTAAGATCGGGCATCGGACGGGCACCGCGACCGCTTTCCCCGCCGATAATGCCCCACCACAGCGATCCGACGGTGTCCCAATCGACATCGCGCTTCAATATACGCCCCGCCCATTCCGCCCGCTCCCGGTTGCTGTAAGAGACCGACTTGTCCGGGTGGATCAGCTCAAGCATCGGCTCCATCGAGAAGCCGCGCACGACGGGACCCGGGATCGCCAGCAGCGCAGCGATGCGGCGGTCGTATTCCACCTGGTTCTCCGCCGTCACCAGCAACCAGACGTTCGCCGGCCACCCACCGGGCTTGCACCAGCCCTTCGGCACCATCTTGGTCACGTTTTGCGGACGCTTCGTCACCAGGATGAACACGACGTCGGACGCGAGCTCGAATTCACGGCAAGCAATATCGCGCCATTCCTGTTCGGCCTGGTTGTCGAAGAAGTCCGACAGGCTATTGATGAACACGCGGCGCTGGCGGCCGTGCTTGAGCCGGTAGCGGACGGCGCTGCGCTGATACGCCGCGATCTTGTCGAACGCGCTGTCCGCGGCGCGCTTCGGCGGCCCGTTCCACTTGACGCCCAGCCGCGGGCCCCAACGCATCGCGTAGCAATGGTCACATGCCGGCGAGACCTGCGTGCAACCGAACCAGAGGTTGAGGGTAGCGTCACACCAAGCGATATCGGTCGTATCGGCCATCAATTCGTTCCCTTCCCGTCGACTCGGTTCGCCGCCATCAGCAGCGCCGAGGCGATCTCCCGCGCCGCCGCGGGCGACACGAACATATCGGTCTCGACGTCGTAGATGATCGCCGCGATGATGATGTGCGGATCACCGCAACCCGTGCATTCGTAGCCGCCGATCCCGATCGACGGAACGGCTTCACGGCCCAGGCCGACCATCTGGCTATGAGACGAAGCAGCGAACCGCTCCCAGCTCGGATCATGTGGAGCGGTCATCTCAATCCCTTCCTCGGACCGGCGCGACGGCCCAATCCTGTTCGGTGACGATGAAAGGGCGCGTGGTTGCACCAGGTCGGCGCAGCATCGCGAAGCCCTCGGAAATGCAGAGCGCGCGTGCCGGCAGCAGCGCGTGCGTCGCATCGGCCGGCGCTGCGATCATACGGTATTCAGCCTGCCGGCGACGTCGTTCGTCGTGCATCACGAGCGGCGACCTGGGTACAGATCACGGCCGATCCATGTCGCAGCATGATCGACGGCATCACCGATCTGGTCGGCAGCGAACCCGGAGACCTGCACAATCATCGCCCGCGGCGCCAGATCCGCCGCCAGCGTCTTCGTTTCTACCGGCAATGCGGTAACGCCGTGCCATGTGGTCGTGATGTCGAAATGGACGGCCTGTCCGACCTTCAGCTCGACACCGCCCAGCCCGAATGTCTGGTTCACCGTCGGCGGCGCGAAGCCATGGAAGATCGGTGTGGTGGCGGGGTTCTCGGGCGCGGTGATGATTGCCGGCCGGTTCTCGACTTCCAGCACGAACTGAAAGATCCGCCCGTCGCTGTCGTCGAGGCCGACGCTATCGATGTGAACCGGGATATGGCCGCCGATCAGCGCGTATGCGACGCCGACGCCCTTGCCCTGCGCGCGAATGGACGAGACGGCCAATGGCCATGCGCGCGTCTTGCGCAACCGCGGCCCGATTACGCGCTTCACCGTGTCGATCAGAACCCCGGGGTCGGGTACAAGGGCGACCGGATCGAACCAGCCTATGCTCACGCCGCTCATCGTTTCGTTTCCTTCTTCTCTGGCACCTTGGCCGTTGTGATCCTGCGCCGCGCGGTAGGCGTCAGCGCCTTGTTGTCGCCCTCGCGCAGCATCGGCCGGACGACGCCATCGCGCCCTTCGACCATCAGGTAGCGCTCGTATGGTTCGGTGATCGGCAGCGCTTCGATCTCCGAAGAGCCGATCGCCGCCCCGATACGCATCTGCACCGCGATCAGCAGCTGTAGCAGCCGTTCCTCGCGCTTTCCGATCTCGGCGACCTGACGCCGCAGCTCTGCCGCGCGTGCCGACGCCTCGCGTTCCTCGCTGCGCGCCGCCGTCAGCGCCGTCTTCGCCTCGCGCAGCGCGACGTCGCGCGGGTCTTCGGTGGTGGTAACGCCGAACGCCTGCGCGATCGCGGAGACATCGATCGAGGGTAGATTGACCAGGCCGACCTTCTCGCCGTGTTCCGGCGTGCGGCCGCTGTCGAATGTCGAGTGCATCGGAAATTGGATGCGTTCCAGGAAGTCGAACGACGGCGCCCAGACGAACGCCTCGCCCGCGCCGAGCTTCGGCAGCGCGGTGCGGATCTCGCGACCCTTCGTCGGATCGTGGGCTTCCAGCCATTCCTGCATCGCGTCGAGATCGCGCGGAGTCGTCATCTTCATCGCGACGAGCGTTTCGGTGCCGGCCAGCGTGTTCTTGTTGATGCGCGCCGGCCGCTGCGTCATCAGCCACAGGAAGATGCCGCGCTTGCGGCCCATGCTGTTCAGCCGGTTCATCCGGTTCAGCAGCATCGACGGCGCCTCGCCGCGCTCCTGTGGTGCGAAGATGTGCGCCTCATCGACGAAGAGCGTCACCGGCGAAGAGATATCGTCGTAGAGCTTGTCGGCGAACCCGGTCATGAATCGCAGCTGTTCGGACTGCATCATCTGCGACAAATCGATCAGGAACGATGCGTTCGTGATGCCCACCAGCTTGCCGACGCGACCGCCGTCCTGATCGGTGATCGGAATGTCGGCATGCGGACCGCCCAGGATGACGACGTTCTGGAACCGCGACGGTTCGCCAGCCGCGGTCAGACGGATGCCGGCCGCATCTCCCATCGGGTCGACGAAGCAGCATCGATGCCCCACGTCGACCTCATGCTCGAATATGAAACGGGCGACGCTGGACTTGCCCGCGCCACGCTTGCCCAGGATCGCGCCGCTATCGACGACAGCGCGCGCAGGGATGGGAAGCGGTTGCAGCGCCTTTTTGCGCCGCGGTGCGGTTGCCATGAATTCGCCTCTCGATAGGGGGCCGGCCCGGGCGATGAGGCCCGGGCGCGGCAATCAGACGTCGATCTTGGCGCTGAACGCCACGACGTTCTTCGCGGCGACCTGGATCGGTTCACCCGTCGCCGGATTGCGCGCGGTGCGCGCCGCCCGGGGCTTGACCTTGAAGGTGCCGAAATCGCGAATGCTCACGGCCTCGTGACGCTTCATCAGCGCGGCGATGCCAGCGGTGACGCTATCGATCGCGCGCTCCGCTGCAGCACGGGTATCGAATTTGCCCTCGATCTCGTCGATCAGTGCTTTCTTGCTCATGGTTTTCCCTCGAACGGCATTGACCCGGTGGTGCGCGCGGTGCCGTCAGGCCGCGTGCGGGATGTCGAATGATCGTCGTCGCCATCGAGGATGTGACGCATCACCATCTGCACGATCTCTTCGGCCAGCGGCGGGTGCATACGCAGGCCCTGCTCGATCAAAGCCCAGGCCCGCCTTTCCGTCCGTATCCTCCGATAGGCGCGCCACGTCTCGACCATGTCGCGCCATGCCCGACGTGTCTCCGACCATGGATCGTCCGGAGCGGTCATGCAGCACCATCGCGCAGCTGATTGCGCTTGTCGGCGATGACGCGGTCGCATGCGCGCACGACGTCGATCGTCTGCGTTTCGATCGCACGCTTCTCGGCCCGCTCAAGCTGCGACAGGCCGTCGAGATCAGTGATCTCGTCGATCCGCTTCCGCAGGTTGCGAACGAACGCCGGCTCGTCAGGTGCGGCGTCACCTGCATCACCTGCATCACCTGCGTCACTTGCATCATCGCCGGCATCGTTCACACGATCGGCGGCGACCGGTTGCGCGCCATCGCTTTCGTCACGATCCTGCTGATCGTCACCGCCGATATCGAGGCGCGCGCGTGCAGCAGCTTCCAGATCTCGCGCTTCCGTTGCTTCCGGCTCGGGTAACGTCGATATCGACTTTCGCTCGCTCTCGACGGCGCGGTCCAGAAAATGGAGGTTTTTGAAGCCCTCGAACGCATCGCGCATGGTCGCCATGTAATGCGCCAGCCGCTGCTCGTTCCATCCGTTCAGATCGCGCGCCGGCTTCGCCGTATCATCGGTCGTGCCGGCCTGGCCGGACGTCTTATCCTGATCGTCGCCAGCATCAGCATTATCGTCGACGACCTGATACTTCGCCTGCGGAAGATCCGCCGTCTTGAGGGTCTGACCTTCCATTTCCTCCGCTGAATATTCACCGGCCAGCTCTTCCGGGAATGCGCGCCGCAGCGCCGCCGCCTCGGCGCATTTTTCGAGCATTTGCCGTGGTGCCTGGCGCCAGCGCGTATTGGGCACGCGCATGCCCTTCTCGCCGCTGAACGTCTCCATGAACATGACCTTCGGGCCCACGAACGGCACGCGCACGCCGGCGACGATCCGGTAGACTGTCAGCTGCGCCCATTCGGGGAATTCCATCTCGGGACACGATGCCGTCTTCGACCATGGGCCGTTAGTGCCTTGGCCACTCTGCGTTTCCATGAAGTGTTGACGGAGTATGCGCCCGAACGCGCATTCGTCGTTCCCCGCCCAGGTGCCGGTGCGCGAGGCGGTCGTGCGCATCTCGCCGATCCCCGGCCAGACCGTCTCGACCTCGCGCCCGAGCTTCGAGTTATACATCGGCACGACGTGGACCGGACGCTTGAAGACGTCGAGGTTGCGCGCCTTGCAGTAATTGATCGCCAGCATAACGCCGCCGACGCTCTTCGCCGACGGGAACACCGCGTCGACCAGCGCGGTCCACTGTGTCGGGTTGATGCCGGCCGCAGCGGCTTCCGGGGGCATGGGCAACCGATCCGGCTGCACAACCATGAGTGCTTGGGTATCGTCCGAGCGATTGCGGCCGCCGCTGCGCCCGTTAGCCACGGAGCGTCGCCCTGCGCGGGAAAGCCGCCACAGCTGCAACAGCGCGATCCAGCGCATCGTTCGACCATGTCCGCTCCCGCCGCTCCGTATCGTAGACGCGGCAGAAGATTTCGACGTCGTCGACCGATCCGATCTCGATGTCACGATCGCCGACGTTTTTAGCATCGTGATCGCTTATTTTGTAGCAGTCAGCCCCAACCGCAAAGCAAGCGAGATCAATCTGGCTATTAGTGCCTGGCGACGTAATTGCGCGGCAAGCCAGCTGAATTATCTCGTCGGTTGCCAGTTCAAGCTCGGCGACATTGGGCAGGCGATCCGGCACGACGTGCTTGCGGATGGCCGCGTGAATGTCCGATCGAAAATTCGTCACCTGCGTCTCCCTCGTGGGCGACCGGGACGCGCTTTCCGAATGCGTGCCGTCATCGCGGTCGACCAGGTGGCCGTCATTATCGCGATGGCGAGAACCAGAAAGCTCATGCCGATGTGCCCGTGTATGCCGAGTCGTTCCCGGCGGTGAGCATTTGATAGACGGCTGTCCCGCAGGCGTCAAACGCGCCTTTTGCAGAATTATTTGGGGTTACGTCTTGCTTCGGATCGAGTGTTGCCGCATCAGCATGGCATGACCGACATCGACACGATCCTAGACGGGATCAGATCGAGGCTGGCCAAGCACGGGCGCAAGGCAGAGATATCCCGCGAGACGGGCATCACGGCCGAGTCGCTTCGTCTTGTCGCGAAGCCCGACTGGAACCCGACATCCTCGACGATCCGCGCAATTCAAGGCGCGATCATCAAGCTATTTCCCGGCGACGAGCCGGCCACCCCGCACACGCCAGAGTAATCTGGTGCTGCCGTGCGCGTCACCGGGCGCGTGCGATCACATGGAGTCCATCATGGCCAAAACCACCGAAGAGACGCCTCCCGAACCCAAGGTGCAGCCGAATATCGACGCGATCATCGCGTTGCTGGCACCGAACGGCGACATCGAGAAGGGCGAGAAGAAACAGCAGGACGGCATGTCCGAACTGGGATCGATCTACCAGCGGATCGAGAAGAACATGCAGGGCAACCGGGCGGGCGTCTCGCTCATCCGTCGCATGCAGAAGATGAGCGACGATAAGCGGGCGGACTTCATCCGCACCGTCGAGCCGCTGATGGTGCATTTCGGCTACACGCTCGACGCGATCGATCCGGAAGATCTGCTGACGCAGGGCCAGGGCAAGGGCGATGCGTCGACAGGCGATGGTGGCGGCGACAATGCGAAGCTGACCGGTCTCGATGCCGCACGGGCGAAGCTGTCGGGCGGTGGCGACACCAGCGGCACGGAGAAGCGCGCGTCGGACGCGGTCGGATCGGTCCAGCTGCGCAAGTTCATCGGTGCGCTGCGCGCTGGCCAGACGTCCGCCGAAGCCGCGAAATATGCGGAGCTGGAAGGCGACGAGATCGAGATGCACGTCAACGCGGAAGCGGAGGGCGAATATGCCGATCTGGACGTCATCACGCCGCCGAAGAAGCGGTCGGCGCCCAAGCTGGGTATCGTCGCCAAGGGTCCGGAGACCACGCAGTGAGCGCGCGGGCCGTTGCTGTCTACGACCTGTCCGGCAAGTCGGGCTGGGCGGTCTATTCGCCCGAGCTTGATGAGCCGCGGTTCAACGTCCTGCGGCTTCCGCCGCGGACGACCGACGGCAGCATCGGCCCCGCGACCAAGCTCCTGTTCGATCACATCGCCTGGATCAACCGGCAGTGGCCGCTGTGCGCGATCGGGTACGAGCAGTTCATCGCGCCGACCGGGGGCAAGAAGGACGAGGACACGAAATTCGTGACATCACCTGCCGCGCTCAAGCAGCAGATCGGCCTTCTGGCGGTGGTAGAGCTATGCGCGCAGATCGCGTGCATCCCGGTCCACAATATCCACAACGCGTCGTGGCGGCGATACTGGCTGGGGTCCCAGCCCCGCGGCACGAAGCGCGACGTGTGGAAAGAGCTATCGAAGGCGAAGGCCCGCGGCCTGGGCTGGGACGTGAAGAGCGACGACGATGCGGACGCGTTGGGGCAGCTGCATTTCCTGCTGAACAAGCTCGAAATCAAGACGCCTTGGGGACGCAATCCTTCCCAAGAGCTGATCCAGCTCGGGTATCAGCGCGGGGTGCCGCTGCATGTCTGATTTCCGGCTGATGATCGGCGACGTGTTCGAGCAGCTGGCGCTCCTGCCAGACGAGAGCGTCGACACCTGCATCACGTCGCCGCCCTATTGGGGTCTGCGTGATTACGGGTACGACGGCCAGATCGGCCTGGAACCCACGCTGGGCGAGCACCTGGACGTCATGGTGCGCGTGTTCGACGAGGTTCGTCGCGTCCTGAAACCAATGGGCACCTGCTGGATCAATTATGGGGACTGCTATGCGACGTCGCCGAATGGCCGCAGCGCGGCAGACACGAACGCGACGGGCAAAGACGACCGGACGTTCCGCGACAAGCCGTTCAGCACGATCGGGCCGATTCGCGCACCAGATCCGGGTCAGCCATTCCCCGCAGATGTCGGGCGTCGGGGCGGCGGCAATAATCCGTCCGGTCCTATCCATCCGCCGGTCGCATCATTCGAGCCGAGCGACCAGTCGCGCCGCCGCGGTCGATCGGGCAACCTGAAACAGAACGGCGGTGGGGGCGTGAACGGTATTGGCATTCCGAACGGTCGTGTCGTCGCCGGCCCCGCCTATGTGCCCGACTATGCGCGCAAGGTGCGCGGAACCACGAAGTCGGATGGCGATAGCCCGCAGCGCGTCGAGCATAGCGGCCGCGTCGTCGCCGGCGGATACCTGAAACCGAAAGATCTATGCATGATCCCGAACCGGCTGGCGATCGCGTTGCAGGACGCGGGCTGGTGGGTGCGCGCCGAGAATATCTGGGGAAAACCCAACCCGATGCCGGACAGCAGCGGCAAGTATCGGCCGTCGACCGCACACGAGAAGGTTTGGCTGCTGACGAAGTCGGCGAAGAGCTATTACGACGCGCAGGCGGTGAAGATGCCGGTCAGCGGCGGTACGCATCTGCGCGTCGCGCAGAACATCGCCGCGCAGCGCGGATCTACGCGCGCTTATGGTGGCACCCGACCCGACCAGCCGCCGATGAAGGCCATGGGCGCCGCGCCGGTCGTCGCGCCGTCGATCGGCCTGCCGTTCGAGGATATCGGAGACGTGCTGGCATCAGCAACGCCTGGCGGCTGGTGGCGCCCCGATGCATGGAGCGGTGATGAAGGCGCGCATGGATCGATGCGTCGCCGCGCCGGGCAGAACCCGAAGGCGGCCGCGGCCGACAGCGGCATCCGTGCGAACGAGAGTTTTCAGGGGTCGACGATCGGCGCGGTAGAGGATCGATACCTGCGCAATTATGAGCCGACGCTGGCACCGCTCGATGTCTGGCACATCGCGACCGCCGCCTATGCGGATGCGCATTTCGCGACGTTTCCGCCCGCGTTGGTCGTCCCCTGCATCCTGGGCGGATGCCCGGAGAACGGGACGGTCCTTGATCCCTTCGGCGGCGCCGGCACCACCGCGCTCGTCGCGCAGGCGCTGAACCGTCACTCGATCCTGATCGAGATGGACGAGGGATATGCGGAGCTGGCGCGCGCGCGGGTGATGAACGGCAATATCGGGCTCGGGTTGCCCGAATGAGCGATCGACGCGACCGCGGCGGGCAGCGGCGCACACGACAGCGAAGCGGCGGCCGGCGGGATGATTATCCGCTCGGGTTCTTCGACGCGCGGGAAGCCGCGATGGAGAAGGCCGAATACGAAGAGATCATGCGCTACGTCCCCGGCAATACGGAGGCCGAGGCAGCGCTGCTGGGCGCGCTGATGCTGGACAACCGATGGGTGGAGCGCATCGCCGGCAAGCTCCAACCGGACCATTTCCTGGAACCCGTTCATGGGCGGATCTACGACCGAATCACCATGCTGGTCGGTCAGGGCAAGCTGGCATCGCCGGTGACGCTGCGTCCGTATTTTGATGGTGAAAGCTACGAGTTCGTTGACGACGACGGCAAGAACTGCGGCATGGGCCTGCCGCAATATCTGGCGCAGCTGACGGGTTCTGGCGCGGGGCTGATCGGCGCCGGTGCGTTCGCCGACCAGATCGTCGACCTGTACCTGCTGCGCGAAGTGATCGCGGTCGCGCGTGACATGGGCGAGCATGCGGCGAACACGGCCGAAGAGGTCAATCCGCGTGCGGTGATCCAGCTGGCCGAAGAGCGGCTGATCGCGGTCGCCGAGAGCATCCCGACGGCGAAGAAGACGGGTGCGACCTGGGCGGAAGCATTCGACGACAGCATCTCGGAAGCCGAGCGCATCGCGTCTGGCGATAAGGTGCCCGGGTTCAAGATATCGGGATACGACGACTGGAACGACGTCGCCGGCCGCATGGAGCCTGCGGACTATATCGGGCTCGGCGGTCGCCCGTCGATGGGCAAGACCGCGATCGCGTGCGCGGTGGCGTCGGGCGCGGCGATGGAAGGGCATGGCACCGATTTCCTGTCGCTCGAAATGCCGAAGCACCTGATCTCACGCCGCATGATCGCGAACCTGATCTACGAACAGGGCGTGACATCGCGGTACGAAGAGCAATCGAACGGCCGGTTCACGGCCGCCGACAAGGTTGCGATCGGCCAGGCGCGCGCGCAGATCGCGACGAAGCCGCTGTTCATCGATTCCCCCGACGAGATGTACGTCGAGGACTTCCTGCCGTGGCTGCGGCTGCGCGCCCGCGCATGGCGGGCGCGTGGGGTCGAGCATAAGCTGGTCGTCGTCGATTATCTGGAAAGGTTCGCCACGCGCACGATCTTCCGGAGCGAGACCGAACGGGTCAGCTTTATCAGCCGCACGCTCAAGACCGCGTTCAAGACGGCGGCGGTGGCCGGCATCGTGCTGATGCAGCTGTCGCGCGGCGTCGAGCAGCGCGAGGACAAGCACCCGCAGCTGGCCGACCTGCGGCAATCGGGATCGCTCGAACAGGACTGCGATACGGTCGTGTTCGTCTACCGCGACGAATATTACCTGCAACGCAGCAAGCCCGCGGAGACCGACGCGAAAAAGTACGAGGCATGGCAGGACGACTTCATCGCGTCGCGGGACCGCGTCGAGATCTACAGCGCGAAGCGTCGCGAGGGCGCCCTAATAAAGCGCACGGGATATTTCTTCGCCGCCGAGCAGGCAGTGCGCAGCAGCAATTTCTATCGCACGGACCTGTACCGCGGTGGTGGATCGCAGGATGGCATGGACTTCGGCGGCTCATCCGCCGGCTTTGGGGAGGCGTAACGGTGTCGATCGATTTGATGACGCGGGTCTGGTGGCGCGAGGATCTGGCGACCATGGAGAAGTTCGTGCTGCTGGCGCTCGCCGACGGTGCAAGCGACGATGAGGGCCTGTGCTATCCCGCGGTCGCGACGATCGCGCGCAAGTGCAGCTGTTCGGCCAGGACGGTGCAGAATGCGATCCGCGGCCTTGAAGCGAAGCAGCTGATCCGGGTGATGCCGCGGCAGGATCGGTCGAGCTATTACATCCTCAACCGTGCCAATCTGCCGCCCGTCCAGCGCGATCGGAAATCGAAAGAGCGCGGCCCACAACACGGATTGTCAACGGGTGCAGGAGATTCACCCCAGCTCTTCGGGACGGGTGCAGCTAATACCGGGACGGGTGAATCTAGTACCGTGACGGGTGCAGGAGCTGCACCCAGAAACATCAGTGAATCATCAATAGAAACATCAATAACGGAATCTGACATCGTGGAAGCGTTCGTCGAACGCTGGAAAGCGATGGCGATGGAAGTCGAACGGTTCGAGCGAATCGGACGGATCGGTGACAAGCGCCGAGTCGCACTGCTGGCGCGCGTTCGCGAATACGTGCCCAATCTCGATCGCGAAGAAGTGCTGGCGCTGCTGGATCGCGTTTTCGCGACGGTGCGCGGCTCGCGGTTCCTCCGCGGTGAGACAAAATCGTTCAAGGCCGACCCGGCCTGGATGCTGACCCCCACCTATTTCCCCAAGCTGGAAGAGACAGGATATGCACAAGACGCAGGAGCTGGTGCGAGTCGACCGGATGTCGCCGGCGAACGCAGCCATGTGGCGGCAGGACAGGCGGCTCGCGACATTTTGTACGCTCGCCTCGGAGTCTCCGGAGGAAGCAGCGGCCATCCTGCCGAGTGACATCCGCGAGGCATTGCCGGCGCTGATCGCCGCCGAGCGCGATCGCTGCGCGCCCGCATCGATCGATCAGGTGACGATGGCGCTGACGCAGACGCTGTCGCTGGTCGGCGGCACGATGAGCCAGGCGGACCGCACCGCGTTCCTGGTCGCCGCGACGATCGAGCTGCAGGCCATCCCGTCCGATCTGGCGATCGAGGGATTGGAGAAGGCCCGGCGCAGCTGTCGCTTTGCCGCGGAGATCATCCCGGCCGTCTTCGCCTATGTCGAAGATCTGCCGGCGCGCCGCCGCGCGCGGGTCGCGGCGCTCATCACTCTCGCCGACGCGGTTGGCGTTCCAGTTCAATAGGGAGACGAAAATGCACGGGCTGTTCATTGATAATTTCTGCGGCGGCGGTGGCGCTTCCACCGGGATCGCAGCGGCGATCGGGCGCGATGTCGACGTCGCGGTGAACCACGATCAGATGGCGATCGCGGTCCACAAAGCCAACCACCCGGGGACGGAGCATCATTGCAACGACATCCGCGCGGTCTGGCCGGCGGCGGCATCGCGCAACCGCAAGGTCGGCGGGATCTGGTTCTCCCCCGACTGCAAGGAATTCAGCAAGGCGAAGGGCGGTCCGGTCAAGGATCGATCGATCCGGTCGCTGGCCTGGGAAATCCCCGCGTGGATCGAGCAGACGGAGCCGGATGTCGTCTACGTCGAGAACGTCGAGGAATTTCAGCAATGGGGACCGCTGGAACAGCGCGAGGACGGCAAGTGGTATGTGATCCTCGACAAGAAGGGTCAGGACTTCAAGCGGTTCATCGCGATGTGCCGCCGCCAGGGATATCGCATTGACTGGCGCGAGCTGCGGGCGTGCGATTACGGCGCGCCGACGCTGCGCAAGCGGCTCTACATCGTCATGCGCCGCGACAAGCGGAAGATCGTCTGGCCGAAGCCCACCCACGCGCCGGCGAACGACAATCGCGTCCTGACTGGCGAGCTGCTGCCGTACCGCACGGCCGCGGAGTGCATCGACTGGTCGATCGAATGCCCGTCGATCTTCATCACCCGGGACGAGGTCCGAGCGCAGAAGCTGCGCATCAAGCGCCCCCTGGAAGACGCAACGCTGCGCCGCGTCGCCGCCGGCGTGATGCGGCATGTCGTGAACGACCCGCAGCCGTTCATCGTCCCCGTCACCCACACCGGCGATACCAGGACGCAGCCATCGACCGAACCGCTGCGCACGATCACGACCACGAACGGCGGCGAATTCATGGCGGCGGACATCACGCTGGCGCCGCACATCACGAAATTCCATAGCGGCAGCGTCGGCTCGGATATGCGCGAGACGATGCCGACGGTGACGGCGAACGGTCAGCCGGCGCGGCCAGCCGGCGCGACGCCGCTTGGCATCGTCGCGGGGATGCTTGCGCCTTTGCAGAATGGCGAACGGCGGACCGGCGAGACGCCACGGTCGCAGAGCATGCAGCACCCATATTCGACGATCGCGACCGGAGGAAAGTTCGCCGCCATCACCGCCGCAGCCGTCAGCCTCGATCGCCAGTTCGGCAATTCGCGGGGCGCGAGCGTAGCGCGCCCGATGCCGGCAACGATGGCCGGCGGCGGGGGCAAGACGGCCCAGGTCAGCGCGTTCCTATCGCGGTTCCACAAGTCGAACACGAACGGCGGCCGCGGGGAAGCGGGCGAACCGCTTGGCGCCGTCACCGCTGGCGGCCAGCATCACGCCGTCGTCGCAGCGCACATGGAACAGGTCAACACGGGGCGGGTGGGTCATCCGATGGAGAAGCCGGTATCGACCATCACATCGTCGGGATCGCATCAGCGGCTCGTCGAGACGACCCTGATCGCGCAGGAGGACCTGCCGCCGGCGATGATGCAGCGCGCCGAAATGGTGGCGGCCTTCCTGGTCAAGTATTTCGGGAGCGAGGTCGGCCAACACCAGCGCGTCGACGCGCCGCTGCATACGGTCACGACCCTGCCGCGCTTCGCGGTGGTGACGGTGACGATCAACGCTGTCACATATGTCATTGTCGATATCGGCCTGCGCATGCTGACGCCGCGCGAGTTGGCGCGGGCGCAGGGCTTCCCCGACAGCTACGTCCTCGATCCGATCGTGGCGAAGGTGAAGCGCGGGAAGGTCGTGTACGAGCGGCTGACCAAGGCCGAGCAGATCCGGATGATCGGCAACAGCGTCTGTCCCGACGTCGCGCGCGCGCTGGTGGCGGCGAACCAGCCTGGCGTAAATGATAACTGGATCGGAACGGTCAGCGAGTGGAGAATGGCAGCATGACGGCTCTGACCGCATTCGAGCATTTCGATCACCACGTCCTGCGCCGCCTCATCAAAGGCCCCGACTGGTCGCAGCGCTTCCCGAAGATGAAGCCCGTTCTCGATCGCCTCGTGCAGCATGGCTACATCGTCCGGAAGCCCGCTCCGAACGCGAAGGTGCCTCTGATGGTCGAGATCACCGAGAAGGGCATCGTCCGCCTCAACGCGCTTGATCGCAAACTGGCGGCGTGATGCAGCCGTACCGTCGCCCATGGACCGCGGAGGAAGACGAGGCGCTGCGCGAGATCTGTCGCGTCGGGCTGGCAAGCGAGTTCTGGTCGACGGCGATCCCCACCAGGTCGTTCAATGAGGTGGTGGAACGGCGGCTCGATCTGAAACCGCAGCTCGCGCCGCTGCTGTGAAACGGCCGACGATCAAGCCGTGGAAGCCGGTGCGGTGCGCGTGCGGCGCGCGCAACCCATCGTTCAACCGCGACGGGGGCAAGGGTCCGTGGCGTTGCGGCTGGTGCGACGCCACCGCAGAGCCGATGCCGAAAGACAATCCATTCGAGCAGAACACCTTGCTCTGATCCGCGCCGGCGGTTTCCGGCAATAGGAGAATGACATGATCGATACCCAGACTGCATGCTGCGTCACAACGCAGTTGCTGCACCAGATGACCGGCAAGATCGTCACCGTCACCGTCTCGGATACGCCCGAAGAGCATTATCGGGAGTTGAGCGACGCAGCAAAATCGTTCGCCCCGCCAGCGCCGACCGACGACAGCGGTGGTATAAAAAGCGAAGGGTTCATCGCAGGTATCGGCGGCCAGGGCGCGTTCGCCAGCGTATCCGAACCCAGCACCTTTCTGGCCTGCACCAGCCCGATCGGCATCATCATGGAGGAAGCAGCGAAGGCCGCGAAAGCGAACGGCTGCTGGTTCCGGTTCAAGATGGACGTTCTCGTCGACCGCAACATTGCGGAAAAGGCGGACCACGAGTAGACCGTCGCCAGCATGATCGTTCGACCTTGTGGGGCATCGAGAAATCGGTGCCCCATTTTCGTTGCTTTGCCTGGGCGAGGCGAAGGGATACAGGTAGCGCGTGCCGACACCGATCGATCCCAAGCGCCTGCCCGGCCTCAAGAAGGCAATGGCCGAGTTCGGCGACGACGATTGGGCGTCGCAGCGCCAGCTGGCGGAGCTGTACGGCGTGGCCGGTAGCCGGTTCACGACGCTCGTGAAAACGCGCTTCCCCAGCTTTCCCGATCACGAAAAGCGCGGCGACAAGACGTTCTGGTATCCGGCGCGCCCCGCGATCGCGTCGATGATCCGCTACATGGACGACAGCGCCCGCGGGAAGGTGCAGCAAGCACGACGGCACAGCGAAGTGATGGGCCGCGTCGATGATGCGCGCGCCGACGCGGCAGCTGCGGTTCCCGAAGTGCAGCCGCTGACGGCAAGCGAGCTGGACCGTCTGGCGTCCGCGCAAACGCGGATCTGGCGGTTGAAGCGGGAACAGGGTCTCTACACGCTGACGATGGAGGTCCAGCGTGTAGCGCGCGGCGTGAATTCGATGCTGACGCGCGAGGTCATGAATCTGGTCAACGAGCTCGATCCGAACGGCGAGTTGCCGCCGCTCAAGCGCACTCGCCTGACGAACAAGTGCCGGGAGATCGTCCTGAAAATGCACGACCTGCTTGGCCGTTTCCTTGAGGAAGACGACAATGCTGGCCGAGCATCGGGAATTGCTATCACTGGAAGCGGACCTGCGGGAAATCTCCGCCGGCGAAGCACTGGCCCCGATCGGGCAGGTGTGGGCGCAGCAGCTTGATGCGCTCCGCCCGTCGGAGGACATCACCACCCAAGAAGTCGCGGTCAAATATCGCCGCATCCAGGCCGACGGTGGCGCCAACGTCCCCTATCGCGACGACCTGACGCCGCACCTGGCGGAGGTACACGACGCCTGCGACGACCCCAGCAAGCGCATCGTCGCGGTGAAAGGCCCCGCCCGATCCGGCAAGACGATCGCCTGGGAGAATTACCTGTTGAAGGTCGGGCTGTTCGGCCCGAGCCGCAACATGCTCTGGTACATGCACAGCGAACCGGACGTCCGCCGCTATGTCGACGAGCGCGTGGACTGGTTTCTGCGCGAGCATGCCGACCTATGGGAGAAGCGGGACCGCGCGAAGGTGCCGAAATGGAACCTGCGCCGTGTCGACGGCGGGCTCTGGGAATGGTTGCCGGCGAACCCCAGCACCACCCGCGCCCGCTCCGCCAGCCTCGCGATCGCGGACGAGATCGACGCGATGCAGCCGAAGATCCGCGACGCCATCATCACGCTGCTGAAAAACCGTCAGCGTGAATATGGATCGATGGCGAAGATCCTGGTGTCCTCCCACCCTGACGCCGGGCCGCTCTTCGGCATCGACAACATCCTGGTCGACTCGGATATGCGATTGCGCCTCGCGCCATGCCCGAAGTGCAATCGGTGGATCGGCGCGGCGGCCGAGAACAGCGCGGACCGCCGCATGGTATGGAACCTGCCGGCACTGATGAAGACGGGGGCGAACATGGACCGCGAAGAGCTGCTGGATTTCGTCGCCGAGCATGTCCGGATGATCTGCCCGTTCTGCAAATGCCAGATCACGAACCAGCAGCGGCTCGATATGCGGTTCGACGCGAAGTGGATCGGCCGCGGCCACGAGATCGACAGCCGCGAGCGAATCACCGGCAAGCTGATGGACAGCGACACCGCGGGCTTCGTGTTCCACGCGGTCGACGCGCCGTTCGACAGTCTCGCGCAGCTGGCCCGCCCGTTCGCCGCCGCCTACCTGAAATTCAAGGAAAACGGGAACGACACTGACCTGAAAGAGCAGACGGTCAAGTCGATCGGCGAGACGTACACCCGTGAAGCGCCAGGTTCGACGCCGGCGAAGTGGAAGGACATAAAGAACCGTCTGGTCGACACCGGGTACATGATGGCGACCGTGCCGCGCGGCGTGGACTTCCTGACCATGTTCGTCGACGTCCAGGGCGATCGGTTCGAGCCTGGGGTCATCGGCTGGTCGCGGTACGGCGAGAGCTGGTTGGTCGACCGCTTCGCGACGCGGCAGCTGGAAGGGTTCCATGACATCCGGCCAGGCGAGCGTCGGTCGGATTGGGACGTTCTCGAGATCCTGCTGAACCAGACCTATCCCCTGGCCGACGGTAGCGGCCGCCACCTGGGAATCGCCAAGATGGGGATCGATACGGGCGGCGTGCCCGGGGTGACGGAGAATGCGCGGCGGTGGTTCGCCGATGTCACCGGCGGGAAGGGCGTCGACGGCAACCTCATCCCGGTGTGGAAGCTATCGCTGCAGAAGGGCGATGCACATCACAAGGGCGAGTTCATCGGGCCGATCCGCAAGATCACCCACGACAAGGCCGATCGCGAATATGAGGTCCCGGTCTACGAGCGCACGGTGAACGTGTTCGAGATCAAGAAACTGATCGCCTACCGCCGCGACGAAGTGCTGGAACCCGGGCCGCTGCGCATGCACCTGCCCGGCGACGTGACAGATGCGCAGGTCCGCGAGCTCGTCGCGGAAACGCTCATCAACGGTAAGGAATGGATTTCTCGCGGCCGCAACGAGCTTTGGGACATCTGGGTGGGGTGCGAGACGCTGCGCCAGCTGCTGAACCCGGAGGACTCCAAGATCGACTGGAACAGTCCGCCGTCATGGGCGAAGCCGTTCGACCCGTCGCGTGATCGCGGGGATACTGATAAGGGTCTCCCGAAGCACGATGCTCTGATCGAGCGGATGCGCAATTTCAACCGGAGGCGTGGCGGGCGATGAGTTCCCTGTATCAGGACCTGACGGACGAGCAGCTTGCCGCCAAGATCGTGCAGCTGACGGCCGCATACGAGACAGCGATGACCGGCGGCGTCGCCGTCGTCGTCCAGGGCGAAGGCCGGCGGATCGAGTATTCCAAGGCGAATTCGACCGGGCTGCTGTCGCTCATCACCGCCGCGCAGCGCGTCCAGCAGACGCGGGCGGGTGTGCAGGTGTCCGGCGCGATCCGCGTGACGTTCCCCTACGGAGGCGACTATGGCTGCTGATCGCACGAAAATGATGGCGTCGTCGTCTCTGGATGGCACCACGAGCGGCGGCGTCTGGGACCCGACGGGATCGCTCCCCGGCCTGCCCGGCGGCACCGCCTACCGCGACGCCACGCCGCAGGGTCGATCGCGCGGCGTGTTCAACGTCGCATTCCGCCTTGGCAGCGCGAACGGCGAGATCATTCGCGAGCGGCGCACCGCGGTCATCAACGCGCGCGAGGTCGACCGCAACAACACGATGATCCGGGCCGGCATCACCAAGCGCGCGGTCGACATGGTCGGCGCGAACCTGCGGCTGCAATCGATGCCCAATTTCGAGCGGCTGGGGCTGACGGAGGAATGGGCCGGGATCTTCGCGTCGCGTTGGGAGAACCTGTTCTCGCTCTGGGGGGATGATCCCCGCAAGCTGAACGACGCCGCGCGGCATAGCAATTTCGGTCCGCAGATGCTCGAAATCTGCCGCAACACCTATGGCGCCGACGGTGAGGCCGCGCTGGTCGTTCGCTACGACGAAGAGCGCGAGGCGCGGTACAACGGCAAGTTTGCGTCGTTCGTCGAGACCATCGACCCCGATCGGATCACGAACCCGGACGGCGTGATCGATACCGCGACGCTATGCCAAGGTCGGGTGCTGGACGAGTGGGGCGCGTACACCGGGTTGTGGATTCAGTCGTCGCATCCGAGCGACCCGCTGGGAAAGAAGACGTGGAATTTCGTACCGCGCGAGACGAACCGCGGGCGTCCGGTCGGCGTCCACTGGTTTCCGCGCTACCGCGCCGGCGCGCAGCGCGCGATGCCGGCCATCATCGGATCGCTGCGCGATGTGCGCATGCTCGATACGTTCGACCAGAAGACGCTGGAAGCCGCCGTGAAAGCGGCGTTCATGTCGATCGTCATCAAGACCGATTCTACGACGGCCGAGGCGCTGGCGAAGATCCAGGGCGCGCCGACCGGCGACGGAGGCGGCCTGGCGAATTTCATGGATCAGCGGTTCGCGCTGTACGAGGATTTCAACGCCGAGGGGCAATCGATGCCCGTCATGCTCCCGGGCGACGAGATCCAGGTCGAGAGCGCGTCGCATGCGGCGAACAACACCGACTCCTTCCGGTTCGCGTTCGAGCGCAAGTTCGCGAGCCTGCTGGGGTTGTCCTACGCGCGGTTCTCGAACGACTATAGCAAGACGAGCTTCGCCTCGATCCGCGCCGAGTTCATCGACGCCTGGCGCATGACGTATGCAGATCGCTACCAGTTCTGCAGCTCCGTGCCGTCGCAGGTGGCGCTGGCGCATCTCGAAGAGTGCATGGTCCGCGGGCTGTTCGACGACATCATGCCGGCGAACGCGCCGTATTTCTACGACAACATGACCGAATACGCGCAGTCGGACTTCCGCGGTCCCGGCATGGGGTGGGTCGATCCGGTCAAGGATGTCCAGGGTGCCGGCAGTCGCATCGCGCGCGGCATGTCCAACCCGCAGGCGGAAGCGGCGGCGCAGGGGTCGGATTATTTCGACAACATCGACGCGATCGCGCGCGCGCAGGATTATGCGAAGCGCAAGCTCGGACACGAGATCACGTTCGATCCGGTCGCCGAGCAGGTGAAAGCCTCCGAGACGTTGGACGAAAACGGCGATCCCGTCGATCCGAACAACGACGCGGCCGGCGCGAACGGGCCGCCGGCGCCCACGCCGAACGGCAACCCCGACCCCGCGCCACCCGCCGCGCCTGCGCCGCCCCCACCGCCGAAGAAGGATTGAGAATGAACGAGCATCGATCGTTGGTGCGTGTCGCCACGCAGGTTCTCAACCGGCCGATCATGGTGACGCCGCGGCACGCATCCGTCATCCTGTCGGCGCTGCGGTCGCAGCTGAACCTGGGCCTGATCGAGCAGATCGACGGGCCCGCGCTCGATCGCGGGGCGATGAACCAGACGCTCGCCGCCGCGCGCACGAAGGCCGACAAGGCGAAGGCGCGCCGCGAGCTGAACACGCGCACGTTCGACGAGCAGGATGGCATCGCGATCATCCCGGTCCAGGGCACGCTGATGAAGAATTGGGGCCTCGATCCCTATTCGGGCAGCACCGGGTACGACGGCATCAAGACCAAGCTGATCGACGCGCTGGAAGACGACGGCATCAACGGGATCTATCTCGACATCGATAGCCCCGGCGGTGTTGTGGCGGGGTGCATGGATCTCGCGGACCTGATCTTCGCCTCGAATGCGAAGAACGGCGGCAAGCCGATCTGGGCGATCGCGAACGAACAGGCATGCTCGGCGGCCTATGCGTTGGGATGCAGCGCGGACAAGTTCGTCGTCACGCGCACCGCGGAAGCAGGGTCGGTCGGCGTGCTGTGGCTCTACACGAACGTCGAAGGGATGCTGGATCAGGAGGGCGTCCAGGTTCGCATCTTCCGGTCGGGCAAGTTCAAGGCGGAGGGCAACCCATACGAGAAGCTGGCGGCGGACGCGGCGGAGCGTATTCAGGGCGAGCTGGACGAGATGTGGGAGATCTTCATCGAGACCGTGGCGCGCGGGCGGCGCATGTCGAAAAAAAATGTTCGCGATACCCAGGCGTTGACGTATATGGGCGGCCACGCACGGGATATACAGTTCGCAGATCTCGTCCTGTCTGATGACCAGGCATGGACGCAGATGGTTCAGCGGTTCGGCCGCTAGAGGGAGCGACTATGTCCGGCAAGCCTACTTTCGCCAGTGTCCGCAAGCTATTTGGTGGGGCCGCGCTGGCCAGCCCGCCGGAAGATCACGAAGACGATGCCGGCGCGAATGCCGATAGCGGCAAGCCCGCCCCGGTCGCCGGCCCGAGCGAAAGTCAGGTCGCCGCGCTTGTCGCGTCGGAGCGCACCGAAGCTGCCGCTGCCGCCACCACGGCTGCGAACGAGCGCTGGAATGCGGTGATGACCAGCGATCACGGCCAGGCCAGCCCGAAAGCCGCCGCCCGTCTTCTCAACACCAGCACCATGTCGTCGGACGACATCGTCGCGACGCTCGGCGATATCGCGCCGGCAAGCGGCGGCGGTGCCGTCGGCGCCGGCGCGGACACGAAGCCCGGCACGACCGGCGCCACCCGCCCCGGCGATCGTGAAAAGCTCGCCGGCAACGCCGACGCGAAGCCGGACACGGGCACCGATACGTCGGCTCCGACGCGGCGCGGCGAAGAAGCGACATCGTCCGCCAACGCGACCGTCCGCGAGCAGCGCGCCGCCCGCGGCAAGCAGCGCGCGGCCTCCGCCGAAAAGACGGGCGCCCGCTTCGGCAACGCCACCGTCAACTGATCTCTCGAAAAACAGGAAGGATACGACGTGGCCCTCATCCGCAATTTCGTCCGGGCACTCGCCGGCGAAGCGATCATCAACGAGCTGCCCGAGACGATGTCGCGGGAACAGATCCTGTTGCAGGCCGATCCGGCCGGCTACCAGGCCAACACGATCCTCGCGAAGATCACCGGCGGCGCGAATGTCGGCCAGTGGGGCAAGTTCGATCCCGCCGGCGCGAACGGGCTGAACGTGGCCAAGGGCTATCTGTTCGGCCGCGGTCGGCCGGCGTCGACCGGCACCGCCCGCGTCACCGCGCTGGTTCGCACCTGCGATCTGAACGGCAAGAAGGTCGTCTGGGACACCGCCACGCCGATCACCGCGTCCCAGATTGCCGCCGCGATCGCGCAGCTGCAGTCGCTCGACGTCACGCTCGGCATGGGTGGCATCCGCGTTCGTTTCTGACGATCGCATAGGTACGAAATAGGGGCGGGTCAGAGGACTCGTCGAGCAAGGGAATAAAGAAATGCTCGCTTACGACGTCTTCTCCGCTGACGTGTTCACCGGCACCGACATCCAGGAGGCCGTGGGCAATATCGTCTACATCCCCCAGATGCTCGCGCAGATGAACCTGTTCGAGGTCGAACCCCTGATGACGACCACGGTCGGCGTCTACAAGATGAACGAGACGCTCGAATTCATCCCGACGACCGAGCGCGGATCGCCCCGCTCCCTGCCCGGCCGCGATGCGCGGTCGCTCGTGCAGCTGCGCACGCTGAACCTTCGCCAGGAGGATCGGATCAACGCGCACGAGGTTCAGAACATCGTGACGGAGTTTATGCCGTTCGACACCGCGCTCGCAAATGCGGACGCCGAGGTCGACCGTCGCATGACGAAGCTGATGCGCAAGCTGGAATACACCCGCGAATATCACCGCTTCGCGGCGTTGAACGGCATCGTCCTCGATGCCGACGGCTCGATCATCTACAACTTCTACACCGAGTTCGGGATATCGCAGCCCGCGGCGATCGTGTTCGACTTCCCGAACACGACCGAAGGCGCGCTGCGTACCAAGATCGCTCAGAGCGTCTACCGGCCGATGATGCGTCAGCTGAACGCCCGCAAGGGTCCGAATACGACGATCCATGCGCTGTGTTCGGACAGCTTCTACGACAAGATGATCCAGGCCCCCGAAATCTATAAGACCTGGATCGCGCAGCAGAACGGTGTCGAGCTGCGGGCGAACAAGGTGTGGGCGTCGTTCGACTTCGCCGGCGTCACATGGTGGAATTTCCAGGGCACCGACGACAACCAGTCGATCGCCGTTCCCGACGGCACCTGCCGGTTCTTCCCGGTGGGCGCGACGGACGTGTTCAAGGAATATCGTTCGCCCGGCGAGGAATGGCGCGAGGTCAACCAGCTGGGGAAGGAGTTCTACCCCTATGTCGTGCCGGACCCCCGCGCGCCGAATTACATGGCGTTCGTCGACCTGTATCTCGACACCCACCCGCTCTACGCCTGCATCGCGCCCGACGTGCTGATGCGGGGCGTGCTGGCCGCGTAACCCGGCGGCGCTGAACCACGACGTCGCACGGGCCACGTAATCTCGTCTCCAATCGAAGGAATCGCACATGGCTACCCCGAAGAAGATCCGGATGAAGGTGCTGCGGGAGTTCTCCCGCAATCTGGACGGGCAGATCATCACCGGCCATCCGAACCATCCCGAGGAAGAAGGGCGGTTCATCTTCGTCTCCCCGTCCGCTGCGGCAACGCTGGAAGACGACGGCGATGCGAAGCCGTTCTCCTACCGCGACGAGGCCCGCGCCGAACAGACCGCCGAGCAGCAGGCCGCGCGGCTGGAAGCGGTGAACGAGCAGCGCGAGGCCGACGGCAAGGAGCCGCTGACCGAGCTGCCGGACGATGACGCCGGCGACAACGACGACGACGAGCATGACGCCGACGATGCGAATGTCGAAGGCGCGGAGACGCGCGACATCCCGGGCAAGCCCGTCACCGCGCAGCGCCGGCGCGAGGCGCGCGCCGCCAACCGCACCGGCGGTAGCGAGACCAACGCTACTACGAACCACGGCAAGGCATCGCAGGACGGCCGCGGTCGCACCGCACGCACGAACCGCGGGTCCGACGGCAATCCCGACGACGCGCCGACGGAGTGACGCCGTTCGAGGCTCTTGAAACGAACCTCTTCGCCCAGGTGGGAAACCACCTGGGCGATACCATTTCCGTCGTTCTGAACGACGGCACCGCGCACGACATCATCGGGTTCGTATCGATGAACGCGGACGGGCTGGGGACCACGGGGATCGATCCGATCCGCCAGCTGTCGCACGTCAAGATCGACAAGACCCCCACCAACGTCGCGCTGATGCCCAACGGCCCGAGCGACATCAAGCGCCTGACCGGGCGCAAGCTGCCAGGCACGTTCAAGCCCGCCGCCGATACGATCGACGATGACGGCATGTCCTGGTTGTTCGATGTGCAGAAGGCGCGACCATGACCGACCCGCAGCCCATGCCATTCGTCCCGATCCTGCTGGCGCTACGCGCAGAGGTCTCCGCGGCGTTGGTCGACACCACGCTCGGCGGCAAGGCGATCACGGTTCGCCATGCCCGCTTCCGCCAGACGAAGAGCGCCGAGCGGCCATGCGTCGCGATCGTCGTCGTGGCCACCGGCGATATCGCGCAGCTGGGAGAGCAGACAGCATCCGACGGTACGCCCGAGCAGCTGATGGAAATGCAGATCAATCTGTCCATCGACGCGGACCTGGAACCCGAAGAGGACGATGTCGCATCGCTGGACGGCGACCCGACGGGCTTCGCCGATATCTCCGTCGTCATGGCGGCCATCCTCGATCGCCTGCTTCCCGATTTGGAAATCGATCCCGTCCCGAATACGCTGGGTGGCCTGGTGTGGCAGATCCGCTATGACGGCAGCGTTCCGGAACCCGGCGATGTCACGTCCGATCTCGCGAGACTGGAAGAACGACTCACCCTGATTTATCGTGTACGGGCAGATCATCCCACAACGCTGCTGACGGAGACGTAGCATGGCCACCAAAGTTCTCGACACCGAGGGACATCCCCCGATCCCGCTGCTGGCGAACAGTTATTACCTCGACGAGCTTCTGGCGGCGACGAATGACGCCGCGAAGATCAAGGACCCGGACGAGCGTTCCGAGGCGATGGGGAAGATCGCGCTGGAATGCGCCGACAATCAGGACCTGGTCGAGCAGATGAATGCTCCGTCGGTCCCCGAGGGTCACGAGCTGGCCGAGGTCGAAACCGCCAGCGGCGAGACGGTGACGGCGCCGGTGCCGATCCTGGACCTTTCCGATCCCGCCCCCGCTACCACCGGCAAGGCGTCCACGCCGAGCAAGCCCGTCGCGCCGAGCGACGCCACCAAGGAAGACTGATAGCCGGCCGCGCGGACGTCCGCGCGGACCACCGCTCACAGCGCACGTAAGAGGAACGTCGAAATGTCCGGTTTCAAGGAAGCAAATACCGCCCTCGCGATCCGGATTCAGCCGGTCTCGGGCACCTATAACGAGCCGACGTCGGCCGATCTGATGGCGATGTATTCGCCGGACAACGGCAGCGATTCGGTATCCGCGGATGACGCGACGATCACCGGCGCGCTCTGGGCGGCACCGCGGCAGTTCTTGGGCCGCAAGGGCAAGGCCGGCGCGACGTTCGCGTTGCGCGGTGCGGGCGGGTCGGTGCCTCCGGGTGCCGGGCTATGGGTGCCTGGACGCATCCTGCAGGCGGTCGGGTTCACCGAGATCGTCAACCCCACCGCGATCACCGCGGCGATCACCGGCGGGTCGACGACGACGTTGCAGCTGGACGCGGCCGCATCGTCCGTCGACGACTTCTACAACGGCTTCCCGATCCAGCACGCGGCGATCGGTACGGGCCGTGCGCGTGGCACCGCGATCGTGCGCGATTACATCGGCGCGACGAAGACGGCGGTGCTGACGGAGACGCTGGCGGCGGCGGCCACGACGGGCAATTACACGATCCCGCCGTTCCTGGGGTATCTGCTGTCGACAGGGGCGGGCATCCCGCTCCTGTCGGCGAAGATCTGGCGCGCGAAGAAGGCGTATCGGTATCGGGACTGCGCGGTCAGCAGCTTCTCGATCACGATCCCGACGAACAACGACAACACCACCGACGTCCCGACGATCCAGTTCGCGCTGGTCGGAGTGCCGGTGCAGTCGACGGACGAAGCCGCGCCCGTGCTTCCGAGTTCGCTGCTGACGCCCACGCCGCCGGCGAAGGCTGGCAAGTTCGTGTTCAACGGCGTCAAGATCGGCCACCAGTCGCTGAAATTCGACTTCGCGCTGACCACCGGCGCGCCGCCGAACGTCAACTTCGATGCCGGCCAGGAGGGATACGAGATCCTGACGGGTACGCGGACCGTGAACGTCGATCTGAACGAGCAGCTGGTCGGCACGCTCGACATCGACGGCCTGACGGATTCGCAGGTCGCGTTGCCGATCATGGAGGGTTGGGGCGCCAATGCGGGGCAGTCGTGGGTGACGGGCGTGCTGAACGCCTACCTCGACTCGTTCTCGCCTGCGGCGCGCAACGGCTTCATCGGGGTGACGGGTGCGGCGACGCCGGTCGATGTCGACCGGGCTATCGCGTTGTCCTGCCTATACTGATACGACAGGGCGTCGGTTCGTCGAGGCGCCCGCCATTCCGAAGCCCCCCTGGTAGGGTGGGCGCCAAGACGCGGAGGGGTCGGTTCCGGAAGGGACCGGCCCCTTTGTTATTGGAGACGACGAATGCCGATACCGCTGACCGCACGGGCGCCGATACCTTTCACGCCGCCCACTCTGACCAAGCGCGCCGAGGCCAAGAATGCCGAGCGGCGCCAGGCGGGGGAAGAGCCGCAGGACCCCGTCAAGATCATCTGCCGCGTGCCCACCATGTACGAGCGGGACAGCTTCGCGTCCGCGCTCGTGCGCGGCGGCGTCGTGCATTATTCCAAGCAGCAGATCCGCGACCTGATGCTGGCGGGCGTCACCAACCTGTTCGACGAGGACAAGTTCGACGAGATCCGGTCGAGCCTGGAAGAATTGTGGCAGGCGGGCGACGCGGCGACGGAGTGCCGATCGCAGCGCACCGACCGCTATATCGAGCTGATGGAACAGCAGAAGGAATTGCCCGAAGCGAAACGGCTGAACGACAAACAGCTGGAAGACGAGCTTCAGCAGATCCAGCCATCGACCCTTATTAGCGAAGCGCAGCGGGTGAAGACGACCGCGATTCAGCAGGACATCACGAGCCGGTATCCGCCGCTGCAAATGGCGTTCGCGGATCTCGCCGAGCAGGACACGCGCCGCAACTGGCTGTGCGTCGAGATCTACGTCATCAACTGGCATGGACTTGAGCATACGCCGACGGGCAACGGGCACGGTGGCATCACGCGCGCGGAGGCGGAGTGGCTGCGCAGCGCGATCGGCGGCGACGCGTTCGACGAGCTCGCCAGCTTCATCTTCGCGATGCACTCGATCGACGGGGATGAGGAAAAAAACTTGGCCTCGCTCATCGAGAGTTCTTCCGCCCGGACTGGTTCTCAAGCTCCAGCGGAATCGATGAGCGGCCAGGAGAGCGAAGCTGGCACTTCGGAGGGCGCACCTTCTACAAAGACCCCCGGTTCCGGATCACCGAAAACCACCGGCTCGTCGTCCGGCTCTACGAGGCGTGCGCCGAAGAAGACGGCAGCGTCCGCGTCTTCCCCGACGGCCGCGCAATGATCGATCAGCCGACGAAGCTGCTGGACGCGTTCCGCGTGCTGCGTCGGCTGACTGCCGAGAACAAGGGCGATGGCTAAACGCTTCGTTCGGCAGGGCGGAAGCCTGACGCCGCTGGTCCGCGCAGATCAGCGGCGGCTCGCGCACTATGCGACCGACAAGGCGACGACGGTGGCGAAGGCGCTGACGAAGGCGGCGATCGTCGACGCGGGGCTGGGGCGGCTTGCGGGCGCGGTCGGTTCGACGTCGTCGCTGCGGCTGAAAGGCTATTCCCAGACCGACAATGCGTTCGGCGCGATCTACGCGCGCGGCGCTACCCCGGGCCGCGGCAACCAAGCGCTGCTGGCGTACAGCGAAGGCGCCGATATCTACCCCGGCGCCGGCAAGAAATGGTTGGCATTCCCAACCGAATCGGTGCCGAAGCGCGTCGGACGGCGCAAGATGACGCCCGCGCTTTATGTCGCGAGCGGACTCGAGACATCGCTGGGCAAGTTGCATTTTGTCTCAACGAAGAACGCTCGGGTCGCGCTGCTGATCGCCAAGTCGGTCGTCGTGTCGCGGCGTACCGGCCGCATCCTTCGACAGCAGGGCGCGAAGAAGACGCGCGGATCGGACAACCGCAATTCGGTCGTGGCGTTCATCCTGATCCGTTACACGTCGCGCGCGCGCAGGTTCGACCAGGGCAAGGTGATGATGGAAGCGCTGCTGACGATCCCGCAGTTCGCTGCGGAATACGCCGCCTCGCGATCGGACTGACGTTCTGATACCATGGCCATCCCACAGGGGAGAAAGACCATGAAGCAGTTCCATCTTCTACTGGCCGTCGTCGCGCTTGCAGCGATCGCGGCGTGCGCGGCCACGCCGGATGTCGCGCCCCCGCCCACCGGCACCGCTTCGCCACCGGGCACCCCCGCGCCAACCCCGACCGGCGGGCCCTGCCATGACGGCACGGTATTGACGCCCGGCGCGCATTGTCCGTAGATGCGGACGTCGACGCGGAAGGTTTTCATCTGACGATGATCTTCTGATTCAGCCGCGTCGACACAGGGTAGCAGGGTGGCGCAGTCCGGTAGCGTGTTGGGCTCATAACCTGAAGGTCGCCGGTTCAAATCCGGCCCCTGCAACCATACCGCCCGGGTAGTTCAGCCTGGTAGAACACAACGGCCACCTTCGGGTGGCGTCAGTAGGGGGTCGGCGGTTCGAATCCGTCCCCGGGCGGTCAGTTTATGGGCGATGGTCGAATAGGTGGATAATTTTCGACGCGGGTCCCCGGATCCGAGAAGCCGGTTCACCGTCCGGCAAGCCCCCAAACCCCCGCAAGGGGCAAAGAGCGCGGGTTCCGGTTGGGTGCCCCATGTAAGTGCGAAGTAAGGCGGTGGGCCTCGGACCCATGCAGCAGACCTACCGCACTGACGGCTGACGCAAGTCGGCAAACCGGATTGGCGGGCCACAGCTATGCTGGGGTTAAAGGACCGGAGAACCCGGCGCCCGCCTCTTACCGCGCTATCGAAAGCCCTCACTGGAAACGGTGGGGGCTTTCGCGTATCCAGAGATTGTCGCTGGCAGGAGCCGGGACAATGTGGAGACGACAATGCGACATCTATCTGGCGACGTGAACGCGATTACTTTTGCGGTTCACAAGTGGAAGCCAATTACCCCCGATCGATTTGCTGAAAAGCTACACCGGCATGTAGGCACAATGTGCGACTGCAATGGTCATGGGGGAACGTCTACGACGTCATGGCGCCTGGACGCTAAATCTCACGGCACCATTCACTACCACAAGAAGAGTCCGGATAGCCCGGTCTCGACACCATTCGCTATGACAATGAACAGCGCGAGCGGCAGGGTGTTTTGCTTCGAATATATCGGCGACGGTAGCGACGCCGTTCCCGAACCCGATTAAGCCCTACTATCTGGACTTCACGCCGGCAGAGTAATATCCCCGCGGTGCAGACGGAGAACGGCACGGTGGCCTCGCTGGCAACGGCGGGGGCACTTCCGTATCCGGCTGCATTTTCGGTGATCGGAAAGGTAGAACAGTGGCCGGAAGCGTGAACAAGGTTATCATCGTCGGGAACATCGGCAAGGACCCGGAGACCCGCAATTTCCCCAACGGCGGCAAGGTCGTCACCCTCTCGATTGCCACGGGCGAATCGTGGAAGGACAAGAATACCGGCGAGCGCAAAGAGAAGACGGAATGGCATCGCATCGCGATCTTCGCCGAGGGTGCGGCCAACTTCGCCGAGAAGTATCTGCGCAAGGGCATGAAGGTCTATATCGAAGGCCAGCTGGAAACGCGGAAATGGCAGGCGACCGATGGCAGCGATCGCTGGTCGACGGAGGTTGTGGTGCGGCCGTACCACGGCGGCGTGCAAAGTCTGGAATCGGTGAAGGGCAACGGCGGCGACGGCCGTGACGATGATCGGGGTGGTGATCGCGGTGGCGGCGGCTCGCGCGGTGCGGGCGGCGGTGGCTTCGGCGGCGGCTTCGGTGACGACCTGGACGACGACGTTCCGTTCTAGCGTCGCATCGGGTAGAGCCGTCGCACACGGGCGCGATAGCAAAGGTTCTGGCTGATGGCCCGCAGCAACCGTTACGTTTCCTACCTCGCGACCGAGATCGAGCCGCAGGCTCTGTCTACGCTGACGCAGTTCGAGCGTGCGACGGAAGCGGCGTTCCAGCGCATCGCGGCGTTCAACGACCGCGGCGCCGCGCAGCTGGGCACGTCGATCACCAAGGGCTTCGACGGCCGCGCGCAATCCGCGATCAGCGGCACGTCGACGGCGCTGGAAAAGGTATCCGTCTCCGCGACGTCGGCGAAGACGGCGCTGGCCGGCGCGGGCACCGAAGCGAACCTGACCGCCACCGCCTTCTTCCGGTCCGCGCAGGCGCTGAACGTCGTCCAGGGTCCGCTCGGCCCGCTCGCCGGTCGTCTGTCGTCCCTGGGCTATATTTTCCGGGATCTGGCCGGCATCAGCCTCGCCGGTGTCCTGGGCGGCGGCGGCGCGTTCGCGCTCGCCAGCATCGCGACCGGCTATCAGAACATCACCGATCGCCTGCGGCCGTTCTACGACACGCAGGTCCAGACGAATGCCGCGTTCGCCGAGGTCGTCCGGATCGCGAAGGAAAGCCGCCAGGCGCTCGATCCCGTCGCCGAGCTGTATTCGCGCATCGCCGTCGCCGGCAAGGACGTCGGCGTCGGCGGCGCGCAGGTCGGCAAGCTGACGGAGACGGTGGCGAAGGCGGCGCGGCTGTCCGGCGGTAGCGCGGAGACGCAGCAGCAGGGCATCACGCAGTTCACGCAGGCGTTCGGCGCCGGCACGTTCCAGGGCCAGGATCTGCGCGCCATCAAGGACGATACGTTCCGGCTGGCGAAGGCGATCGCCGACGGCCTGGGCGTGCCGATCGGCCGGCTCAAGGTGCTGGGCGAGACCGGGCAGCTGACGACCGCGGTGGTGGTGCAGGCGTTGGCGCGCGCCGCCGACCAGATCGACACGGAGTTCACGCGCGTTCCGATCCGCATCGGCACCGCGATCCAGCAGGCGACCAACAACCTGACCGTGTTCCTGGGCGCGATCGATCAGTCGACCAACGCGACGACCGGGTTCGCGAAGGCAATCACCGTCGTCGGCAATAACATCCCGCTGCTGGCCACCGGCATCGCCGCGGTCGCCGCGCGGTTCGCGGGCGGTGCGCTGACGACGCCGATCGCCGCCGCAACGAGGGCGATATCCGATTTCATCGCGACCGAAGCGCTCATCAACCGCGCCGGCCGCGGTGCGCCGGTCACGGTGCTGACGCCCACCGGCATCGCACGAGCGAAGGCGGCGACGAACGAGCAGTCAGCGCTGGAAGATCAGCGCGCCGCCGACCAGGGCTTGCGTACACAGAACGCCAGCCTGTTCGCAGCGCGCGAGCGGCTGGCGACGGCGAAGGCGGAACAGGCCGTGTTCCTGGCCGAGCAGCGCTCGATCGACCAGAACGCGCGTCAGGGTGAAGTGCTGGCGCAGGCGCGCGTGTCCGCCGCCGAGCAGGAGCTGGCGATCGCCAACCAGGTCGCGGCGGTGCGCCGGCAGAGCGACGTCGACTCCGCCCGTGCCGTCCTCAATTCGGCGCGAGGCGATCTTTCAAATGCGTCGTCAGACCAGGCGGCCGCCGAACAGCGCGCGATCGCGGCGCGGCGTGGCGTCGACACTGCGGACACCAGCGGCGGAAGCCGGGCGGACCGGGCCCGCACCGCCGCAACAGCCGCGCGAACGCAGGAGGTAGCGGAGGCCGAGCTGGCGGCGGCGGTCGACGCGACCGCGTTGGCATCGGCGCGCGCGGCGGCGGCGGAGGCGGATCTGGCCAGCGCACGCGCGGCATCCCGCGTGCCGACCGCGGCGCAGGTGCTGGCGACGGACGCGCTGCTGGAAGCGGAGAGCGCACTGTCGGTCGCGATCGCGGCGAACACGGCGGCGAACGAGGTCAACGCGGCGTCGGCCAATGCCAGTGCGCGCAGCGGCCTCGCGATCCTCGCGCTCGCCGAGCAGCGCATCGCCGCGGAGATCGGACTGACGGCCGCGACGGAGGCATCGGCGGTCGCCAATGCGACGGCGACGGCGTCCACGATCGCCCTGTCGGTCGCGACCGAAGCCTTCACCGTGGCGGCAGCGTTGTCGACGCGCGCGTTGGCGCTGCTGACGGCGGCGGGGCGCGGCCTATCATCGCTGCTGGGCGGACCAGTCGGCATAGCGCTGACCGTCGTCGCCGGCGGGTTCACCTATCTCGCGACGCAGAGCGACGCCGCGCTCGACGCGTTCGACCGATTCAAGAATGCGCAGACCGCGTTGCAGGAAAAGCTGGGCGGCACCGCGCAGGCGCTGGCGCTGGTGTCGGCGAACGCGCGCCAGGCGCGCATCGATACGCTGGCGCTTGCAGTCGACTCCGCGAAGCAGGGTAAGCAGCAGGCCGCCGACAGCCTTGCGAATTCGCTGGGCAATGCGACGAACAGCCTTCCCCTCTTCGGTCAGGACCGCGCGACGATCGCCGACGTCGTTGCCAAGCTGCGCGCTGGGCAGAACACCGGCATCCAGTATTCGGACCTGTCGGCGATCATCCAGCGCAACCCGGAAGCATTCTCAAAGGGCAATTTTGCGCAGAGCGCCATCGGTGGGTTGCTGGGCAATCGGCCGTCGGACAGCACGTCGAAGGCGCTCGGGTTCGTCCAGACGGATACCGAACTCGCACAGGCGCAGAAGGCACTGGCCGACGCCCGCGCCAGCGTCGCGAAGCCGCTGGCGCCGATCGACCTGACGCCGCACCGCACGACCGCGCAGCTGACCGCGGAGGCCGGCGACGTCGCCACCGGCGGCACCGCTCTGGCGCAGGCGCGAAAGGATTACGACAAGACGAAGGCGGACCTGGACGCGCAGCTGGCGGAAGCGCGCGGCAAGAACGATTTCTCGTTCGACGACAAATACGTGCAGCAGCTGGCCGCCGCGCAGTCGAAGCTGAACGCGGTCGGCGATGCGCAGCGCGCCGCCGCCGCCGCCGCGCGCGAGCATAACAAGGCGCTCCATGAGCAAGAGGCCGCGGTCAAGGACACGATCGAGCGACAGACCAAGCTCGCGACGATCCTGCAAAAGTACAGCGATCAGCCGTCAGCGTTCAACCAGGGGCAGAACGCGCAGCGCCAGGTCGAGAACCTGTTCCAGAAGGTCGGCCTGGGCGGGAAGATCACCCAGATCCCGACGATCACCGTCGACGGCGAGGCAATCACCAAGGCGCAGGCGCTCGCGCGCATCATCGAGGGCATGAACAAGCCCTATAACGACCTGGTCCGGAGCCAGCAGGAAGGACTGGCGCTCTCCGCGTTGCAGCTGACGAACGGCACCAACGCGTCGACGCTGTTGAAGCAGCAGATCGATCTCGAACGCCAGCTCTTCGGCAACAACGTCGAGGGCAAGCACCTGTCCGACGAGCAGCTGACCACGCTGCGCAATCAGCTGGTCGCGCAGCAGCAGATCACCGACGCGATCGCACAGCGCGAGCGGCTGATCGATATCGAGGCCAAGGCATACGGGAACGTGCAGGCCGCGATCCGCGATGTGCTGGCGACGCCGCTCGACAAGAACCTAGTCAAGAACATCAGCAGCATCGGCGACAAGCTGGTGCAGAATTTCCGCGACTCGGTGGCCGACAAGATCAGCGTCACGTTGTTCGGGAACGCCGAGCAAAAGGCACGCGACGAGATGACGCGCGGCCTGAATACCAGCGCGGCGAACCTCACGACGTCGGCGACCAACCTGGGCGGATCGGCGACCGGCCTGTCCGCGGCGGCAGATGCGTTGAAGGCGGCGGGTACGGCGATCGAGCAGATGACCAACGCCGCCGGCGGACGCACCGCGCTCGACGGATCGCACGACGACGCGATCCGGATCGCCGCGCCCGACATCTTCCCGAACGCGAAGGCGTTGCAGAACGACATCACCGGCCTGCAATCGTCGATCGATCTGAACACGGGCGAGCTGCAGAACGACATCGTCGTCACCGCCAAGCGCACCACGGCCGCCGCCACGGGCAAGAAGAGCGGATCGATCGAGGATCGGTACAACCAGGTCGGGCAGGATTTCGCCACGAAGATCTTCGGCGCCGGTAGCGTGTTCACCACGGCCGCGTCGAAGCTGGGCACGTTCCTGTCCGGCGCGCAGTATGCGGGCGTCGGCACCGGCATCACCGACGCGTTGGGCGCCAAGGGGTCGAGCCTGGGCGCGGCGATCGGCGGCGGGCTGGGCAAGACGCTGTTGGGCGGGCAGGACGGCATCCTGTCGAAGGGCCTGACCGCGATCTCGTCGAAGCTGGGATCGTTCGCGGGTCCGCTCGGCAGTATTGCCGGCAGCGTCATCGGATCGCTTATCGGCGGCCTGTTCAAGAAGGTCGACAGCGGCACCGCGACGGTATCGAACAGCGGTGTCTCGTCGACCGGCACGAGTTCGCAGCTCGCCAGCAACGCGAACAGCCTGGGCGGTCAGGTGACGGGTGGCGTGAACAAGATCGCGCAGGCGCTCGGCGGCCAGGTCGGCAATTACGGGGTGTCGATCGGCACGTTCAACGGCAAGTATCGGGTGAACGACCAGTCGACGAGCGCATCGCTGAATTACAACAATTTCAGCGACTCGACGCTGCACGACTTCGGCACCGACGGCCAGGCGGCCGCCGTCCAGTATGCGATCGAGGAAGCCATCAAGCAGGGTGCGGTCAAGGGCATCCTCGCCGGCGCGCAGCGATTGCTGAACGCCGGTACGGATCTGGACGCGCAGCTGCAAAAGGCCCTCGATTTCACGAACGTCTTCCGCCAGCTCAAGCAATATACTGACCCCGTTGGCGCGGCGATCGACGATCTGAACACGCAGTTCCAGGGTCTCATCGCCACGTTCAACGAGGCCGGCGCGTCGACGTCGGACTTCCAGGCGTTGCAGCAGCTGTACGATCTGAAACGCGCCGACGCGATCAAGTCGGCGACGAACGGCGCAGTCGCGAGCTTGCAGAATTTCGTCACCGGGCTGACGAACAGCAGCAACAGTCCGTTGAGCAAGCAGACGGTGCTGGCGAATGCGAAGGCATCGGTCGACGCGTTCCGCTCGGACATCGCCGCGGGCAAGACGATCGACAACGACGCCCTCATCACCGCGCTGGGCAACGAGAACGACGCCTCGCGATCGGTGAACGGATCTCGCCAGGAGTATTTCTCGGACTTCAACGATATCGTCGCGCTGGCGAACAAGGCGCAGACGAACATTACCGCCGGCGTGTCGACCAACTCGACAGCCGCCGCGTCGCCGTTCACCGATCCCGCGGTGCAGGCGAAGCTGGGGGTGACGGCGGACGCGACGACGGCATCTGCGCAATCGCTGGCCGACATCCTCGCCGCGATCCAGGCCAACGGCTACAGCCCGGACGGTTCGTCGCTCGCATTCCTGCCAGGTAACGTCAGCGGCGGCGGATCGACGAGCTTCGGCGGCGACGGCGGCGTGCAATTCAACAAATACTAGCGGCCGAAATGCGTTAAACGGGGGTTCGTCATAGGAGCCTCGAATGCCCGGAAGTCTCGTATCCATCGACGCATGGAATCGCCGCACCAGCACGCGGGTCACGGTCCGCGCGGGCGCTGCGCTGAACAGCACCACGCTCGGCGCCGGCGGATATACCTGGGAACCAGCGCTGCGCCGCGCGCCGCGGCTGTCGATGCAGCTGGCAGACGCGGACCTTACGGGCACGGTACAGGTCGGGCAGGGGCAGTTCGGGTTGAAGATTGCATCACTGATGCTGATCGGCGATCCGCGCGATCTCGATTGGGTGGGATCGCCGGTCCGCATCTACAGCGGCGACGGCGCCGATTTCGGACGCTTCTCCCAGCAGTTCGTCGGACGGATCACCGGCGGGTCCGCGGACGCCAATACCGGCATCGCATCAATCACCGTCGAGGCGGACAAGGCGATCATCAACGTGCCGCTGCTGACGCTGACCTATGGCGGCGGCGGCGGGATCGATGGCGACGTCGAGCTGCGGGGCAATAACATCCCGGCCGGGTTCGGATCGCCCATCAACGTGCCTCCGATCCTCATCAATGCGGTGGCGAACATCTACCACGTCGACGGGTACGGCAACACGACGGGCATCTCGGCGGTCTACGAGAACCTGGCATCCTTCGGTCCGTCGTCCGGCGATTACGCGACCTATGCGGCGCTGGCGGCGGCGACGGTGGTGGAGGGCACCTGGGCGACCTGTATCGCGCAGGGCTTGTTCCGCCTGGGCGCGCCGCCGACCGGCACGATCACCTGCGATCCCGTGTTCGGGTACGGCCTGCCAGGGTCGATGATGGTCCGGTGGCTGACGACGCACGCCGGCGTCGCCGCTTCGCGCATCCGTCAGGCGGACTTCGACGCGCTGACGGCCGCGGTGCAGGCGAAGGTGGGCGCGGTGCCGACGGTGTCGTTCTGGACGGCGGACACGAGCAACGTGCTGGATCTGATGCAGCGCGTGTGCGCGAGCTGCAACGCGGTGCCGCTGATGATGCTGGACGGTACGGTCGGCGTCACCCGGTGCATCGGCGGCAACCAGGTGGTGACGCTCAACCGGCAGGGTGGCGTACCGCCGGTGACGTCGTGGCAGACGAACGATCCGCCCGTGCCATGGTGGCGCATCCGGATGACGGCGGCGCGCGCGGTCTACGTCAATGCGGCGACGGAGATCGACTATGTCGACACGATCGACGACGAAGGGGACTATTCGTCGACCGCGACATACCGCCAGGGCATGGTTGTGCGCGGCGGTGACGGCGCGCGGTACATCTATACCAACGCGACGCCGACCAGCGGCAACACGCCCCCGAACGTGACCTATTGGGATGTCTACGAGGACGCGCCGGACGCGACGCAGGTCAAGTATCCGAGCGGCTATACCCTCGCGCAGAAGGAGCCGCAGGAGAAGGGCGCGAACGTCACGGAGACGCGCACCGCCGCCTCGATCGCCGCGCAGGGCGCGCTCGCGACGCAGAGCGCGGTGGCATACGGCGGGCCGTATGTCAGCGGCTTCAACGCGCTGGCGGCGCAGGCATCTATTTCTCTGGGAAGTCCGTATCTGTTCCAGTCGAACGGATCGACGCGGGTGACGGATATTTCCGCGATCACCGCGCTGGGCACCGCCGCCGCGATCGCCAGTCAGGGAGCATTCGCCACCGTCTCGCAGGCCGCCTACGGGTCCGCGCTGCTGACCGGGTTCGCCGCGCTCGCCACACAAGCGTCGATCCTGCTGAACGGATCGTACCTGTTCCGGCAGGACGGGACGACGAAGGTCACGGACTCGAACGCGATCACGTCGCTGGGAACGGCGGCGGCAATTAGCGGCCAAAGCCCCTTTGCCACGACTTCGATCAACATCAACCGCCTATCGCGCATTCAGGATGATGGCTTCGTCGAGGCGCATGCCGTCTATGACTCCGGCGGCACGGGCAACCTGTTCGATCATTTCCCTGCTGAACGCGGCGCAAATATCACGGAGACGCGCACATCAGCGGCAATCGTGGGGCAGGCCCCCACCGCCACGAGTAGCGATTTCGCGGTTGTCACTGGCGCGACCCGTCCATCGAACAACGCGACGAACGATATCAATCTGGTTGCTTTGGGCAACAATCCGCCCATCATCGTCGGCAATACAGTTTATGGTCAAGGCAACAACACAAGCTGGCCGTCTTATGCGTCCTCGCAAAGGGCTATATCTGGCGGCGCGCGTGCAAAGGCTAAAATTGCATCAGGCACAATGCTGGGCCTTTCTGTATTGCAAACACCATCGTCACCGACCGCGACTTATACGTCTCTTGACTATGCGGTATATAGCATCGGGGGCCATTGGTATGTGTTCAGCACCGGAAACAACGTTTTTGATCTTGGAACAGGCTATACCGACGATACAATTTGGGAATGCGTATTCGACGGCGTTTCTATGTTCAAACTCTACGCCAATAATCTAGCGACGCCGGTTTATACGAACGCATATATACCCACTGGTCCCGTTTATTTAGGTCTTGCGCAGTCATCAAACACCGTGTCGTCTGGACTGACGTTTGCACCTTACGCCGATGTCACGCGCAACAATACCGCGGGCGCAATTACCGGCCAAGGATCGCTCGCCACTTTAAGTCAAGTCACTTTCAATACGACGACGATCCGCAGGGCGGACGGTACGACGATCGTTAGCGAAACGCTTGTTGTGACCTCGCTCGGGACCGCTGCTGCAATAGCGGGACAGGCGGCAACCGCGACCAGCAGCGACTTTGGCGCGGTCACGGGAACGACCAAGCCCGCCGATAATGCGACCGCCGACCTGACGTTCGTTTCGGTTGGACCCGTCCCCGTGTCCGTCCGTGGCAACAGGATCACGGGCGGCGGCGGCGGTGCCGCATGGCAGGGATACGCGATCTCGTCGACGGCCGTCTCTGGTCCGCTGCAGATCAACGGCTATTTCCCGGTGACGAACGCGTTCATCGGGTTCAGTCAAACGGCATCGCCGGGCAATCCGACATATCCTTCGATCTATTTCGGTATCCATCGGTCGTCCGACGGCACTTGGTCGATCTGGCACCTGGGCGCTGTTGTCCTGGGCTTTCCCGCCGGTTCGTTCACCGCGTCGACAAAATGGCAGGTGACGCACGACGGCGCCGGCGTGTTCAAGGTCTACGCAGACGGCATCGTTCAGACGACGCAAACGTATGCGTCGCCGGGAGCGCTCTACGGGGCGGTCGCGATCGACGGCGTGACCTATGTCGATAAGCTGGCGTTCACCGTATGGGGCGACGTCACCGCGGCGAACACGGCGGCAGCGATCGTCGGGCAAGGGAAAGGCGCAACAGCGAACACGCTCGGCCAGTTAGATCCAGCAGCCGCAGCACAGTTAGCGAATTCGGCCTCGTCGCAAACGACGGTGCGGATCACGGACGTCGGCAATAGCCAAGTTATTACGCGTCAGGTGGTGGCTAGCGGGGTCGTATCGGTCAGCGGCCGCGTGAAGGCGACCAACAACAATCAGTTCGGAACACTTGCTCTCCAGCTTCAATACGCCACCACACCGGGTTCATGGGTAAATTTTGGCAGCGTCGATAATGAAACCGTCGGCCCCGGGGAGCCAGCATTCTCCGCTTCCACGGCGAATTACACGAACACAGGCACCGTGACGATCGCGGTAGATTTCCGCGCGGTCGTGAGCGCCCCCGGTGGCACCGTGACAGACCCGTCCAATTCGTTTCTCACTGCCTAGCCGAAGTAGGGCGGTGGGTGTATCGCACACGCTGCAACGGAGGAACCCGATGATCTTTTTCATGGACAATTCGCAGGCCCGCGCGGCGATCGTCGATCTGCTGACCAACACGGCGGTCACGATCCCCGACGACGTGCGCACCGGCCTGATGCAGGACCAGTCGTCGGCCAGCATCGTCGACGCGGTCGTCAACGCCGGCGAGCGCATCTATGCCCGACGCGAGGATCTGCCGAAGGAAGCGATCGAGCTTGGCGCCCAGCTCGCCAGCTTTCGCCAGGCGAACGACTGGCATCGGTACGACAACGCGGCGAACCGGGCGATGACGATCAAGTTCGCGATGATGCGCGATGCCGGCGAACCCGCACCCGACGGTGTCACCTATGCCGACCCGAAGGACGATCCCGCACCGATCGCGACGTATGCGCCGCCCGCGGACCCCGCGACCGCACCGGCGACGCCGATGCCTGGCACTGGAAGTTGATCGACAGCAACGATAGGAGCGTGTGATGCACATTCCGCCCGTCTATTTCCTGCCGCTCCCCCCGTCGCTGATGTCCGACCCCTGGGGATACGCGGTCAGCAACATGGGATTGTTCGGCGGGTCGATCATCACGCTCGAATGGGGTAGCCGAATCGCCTACGGCCTCATCGACGATCGCCACCCGTTCAAGCACCCCCTGACCTTCATGCGCTGGATCATGCTGATGGTGCTGATCGCTGTCGGCCTGCGCATCTTCCCCCAGGTGGCCTCCACAATGCTCTGGCCCGAGATCCAGCCCGCGACCCGCTGGTACATCGCCCGTGCGAACCGGATCATGCAGGGGGTAAGCCTCGCACCCTATTTCATCGCGTGGGTCGGCGGCATGATCGCGGCGCCCTTCATCGACTTCCAGCTGATCCGTAAGCCGTTGCCGATGGAGCTTTTTCCGACGTGGAAAAAGATGAGAAGGCCGATCTTCATCGCTACGATTGTGATATTCATTTCTCTGGCGGTTGCGTTTCAGAGGTAGCGCGCCAGGGAAGGCATACGGTGACGACCTACGAGCTCGCGATCGCGCTTTGGTCGACCGCGCGGCCAGCCTTCCCGACCGTTCTCGGGCTGGCGGGTGTAGTGCTGGCGCGGCTCGTATTCGTCGACCGCGAGAACCGCAGGCTGGGGCGGCGGCAGACGACACGCGAGACGCTGCCCCTGACCCTTATCGCGATGCTCATCGAGACCGTGTTCGTCATCGATCAGGATCTCGGCTTTACGAAAGCCGCGTTCACCGGGCTGGGCGTCGGCTGGACGGTGATCCTGCTCATGGATCAGATCGGCCGGCGGGTGCTTGATCCTGGTCAGCCCGCGCCGCCGCCGACCGCCGTGCCGTGGAATCCCAACCATGGCCTTCTACCCAGACCGGATGATATGGACGAAGTGCTGGACCGCGTCAGCAATGCACGGCGTCGCGCCGGGTATGCAGACGAGGACGATCGCCAGGAATAGCGCGCCACCCGCGCATGGAGACGTAGATGCCGACCGCCACGACCGCCCGCATCCGCCGCTGCAACCGCGCGACCGAATTCGCGATCGCGCAGAACCCCGCGATCTTGGCCGTCCGTCCCGATGCCAAGCCGGCCGGTGCCGACGAGTTCACGATCGACAGCTTTTTCGACCTGACCGCACACGCGCAGGTGATGCTGAACGAGAAGTTCGGGTTCCTGTCCGCCAACCGGCGGAGCGAAGCGGCGGAGACATCGCAGCCGCTGCGCCTGGGCATCGACGTCGCCATCGATCCGGTGCTACCGCTTGCGCACATGGTCGACGCGACCAGCAACCTCGATCGCATCATGCTGGTGACGGGGCTTTCGGTGGACCTGGACACCGACCGCAACAGCATCGAGACGGTGGGGTAGCGCGATGCTGACGGTGGCCATGGGCAATTTCACCACTTCGTCGATCGACGTGACCGTGTCGAATGGCGCGAACGGCGTGCCCTTCACGATCGAGCTGAACCGGGCGGCCGACTTTTCCAGCGATGACACGCTGACGGTCTACGTCGCCAATCCCACGGTGATGCCCAACGTCACCACGGTCAACGGCCTGCCAAGCGGCACGCCCTGGTTCGCGCGCGCGATCGCGACGACCGACACCGTCTATTCGGCCAACGCGCTCGGCGCCACGCTGCCGGTCGCGGAGTCCGCGGTCTATTCCGGCTACTCGATCGACAAGGCGATGCTTGTGGTGCCGGAAGACATCATAAACCTCGCGCTGGTCACGGGAACGGTGCTGGCGGGATACCCTTTGTCGAACATGCTGAACGACAGCCCTGCGTCGACGACGCGGTTCGGACCTGGCGCCGTCGCCTTCACCTTCCAGACCGCGGGCACGCCGACCGACACGATCGCGCTGCTGGGCACGCTCTACAACGACGATGCGCAAATCCAGGTGACGGCATATTCGGACGCCGCAATGACGGCCGTCGTGTACCAGACCGCGCCCGGCTATCTGCGCTGCAGCCGCACGCTCGGCCGGCGGCGGGTCTATCATTCGCTCGTCCAGCTGCCCGCGCCCGTGTCGGCGGCGTATTGGCGCATCGACATCTTGAGCCTCGCGCCGATCGGCATCATCCGCAACCTGGTCATCGGCCGAGCGCGTGCATCGGTGAACGCGAGCAAGGGGTCGTCGTTCTCGCTCAACGACTATGGCACGTCCGCCCGTTCGCGCTTCGGCGATCCCGATCGGGTGCTGGGATGGCGCGGGAAGATCGTCGACTTCGAGATGTCGTGGCTGAACGAGGCTGAATATCAGACGAAGTGGGCAGGCTTGCCGATCCAGGCGGGCAAGACAAAATCCGTCCTCA
>CAMQQG010000184.1:0-16751 GCA_947034895.1 Rhytidiadelphus loreus | reverse complement strand
CCCCGCCGACGCGCTCGAACCTGCCGACGCCCGGCACGGCGAGCAGCGCCTTGGCGAGGGTGTCGTCGACGAACCAGGAGAGCGCCTCCTCGTCCATCGTCGTCGAGGCGACCGCGTAGGTCAGCATCGCCGTGTTGTTGATGACCACCGCGCTCACGGTCGGCTGCTGCAGGTCGGTCGGCAGGTCCGAGCGCACGCGGTCGACGGCGTCCTTGGTCTCGATCAGCGCGTCAGACAGCTTCTTCTCCAGCACGAATTCGACCGCGATCGCGACCGTGCCGTCGGTGATCGAGGTGCGCACATGCTTGACGCCGGCGACGGTCGCGAGCGAGTCCTCGACCTTGCGCGCGACCTCGGCTTCGAGCTGGGCCGGCGCGGCGCCGGGCTGGGTCAGCGTGATGTTGACGGTCGGCAGGTCGAGGTCGGGCAGGTTCTGGATCGACAGCTTGTGGAAGCCCTGCAGGCCGGCCAGCGCCAGCAGCACGAAGAGCAGGATCGACGGGATCGGGTTGCGGATCGACCAGGTGGCGAAGTTCATGTTCAGGTCCTGGCGGCCGGCGTGGGGGCCGTGGTGGGGACAGCCGCGGGGGCCGCAGCGGCGGCAGGCGCCGGCGCGGTCCGCACGGTGTCGCCGTCGTTGAGGAAGCCCGCGCCCTGCACCACCACCCGGCCTCCCGCCGGCAGGCCCTGCAGGATCTCGATCTGCGCCCCCTGTCGGCGGCCGACCACGACCGGCCGCAGCGTCACCCTGGTGATCGCCTGTTCGGTCTCGGTCTCGCGCGTGTTGGGAACGCTGATGACATAGCTGCGCCCGTCGCGGATCACGACCGCCGCCGCCGGCAAGGTGATCGCCGGCGTTTCGGCCAGCACGAATCGGCCACGGGCGTACATGCCGGCCCGCGCCGGGCTGCCCGGAGCGATGTCGGCATAGACGGTGCCGAGGCGCGTGGCGGGATCGAGCGAGGGCGCGATCTGGCGCACCCGTGCGGTCACCGATCTGCCGTCGGGCAGGCCGAGCGCCACGGTCTGGCCGGCGGCGACGCTTGCGAGCTGCGCCGCCGTGAGTTCGCCCCGCCACTCCAGGCGGCTCTTCCTGATCAGGCGGAACAGCTCCTGCCCGCTCGGCGCCACCGCGCCAATGGTCGCGCTGCGGGCGCTGATGACGCCGTCGTCCGGCGCGGTCACGGTGGCGAAGCTCATCTGCAGCCGCCGCGACACCAGTTGCGCCTGCACGGCGGCCACCTGCGCCTGGGCGGTCGCGGCCTGGGTGACGGCCTGCAGCACGTCCTGCCCGCTGATGCCGCCGCCGCCCTGCAGCTGCCGGGCACGCTCGCGGTTGGCCTCGGCCTGCGCGGCCAAGGCTTCGGCCTGGCGCAGGTTGGCCTTCAGCAGGGATTCGTCGGCCTGCAGCATCTGCACGTCGAAGCGCGCCAGCACCTGCCCGCGCCGGACGACGTCGCCGACGTTCGCATTCACCTCGCGCAGCAGCAGCCCGCCCACCTGCGTGCCGATGCTGGCCTCCTGCCACGGGGCGATCGCGCCGGTGGCGTCGAGCGTCATCGGCCAGCGTGCCGATTGCGCGGCGGTGGTGGTCACCGTCAGCGCGGCGGCCGGCGCGGCGGGCGCCGGGGCGCCGCCGGCGTGGCTGACGACGACGAGGAGGAAGCTGGCGACGGCGACGAGGGTGACGGCGGCGAAAGCGTGGTGAGTCTTCATGGGTGTCCCCGGGTCAGGGTGAGGGATCAAGGTCAGGGCGCGGGCTCAGGGCGCAGCGTCAACAAGGTTGTTGCCGGAGGCCCTCACGAGCGCCACCCAGGCCAGGCCGCGGTCCCGCTCGGCCGCGACGGAAGCGTCGAGCGCCGACACCCATTGCCGGCGTGCGTCTTCGAGCTCGAACAGGCTCACCGCGCCGGCCCGCCACTGATCCTGCGTGGTGACGCAGGTCTGACGGGCCGCGTCGACCGACTCGGCCGTCGACGCCGCGCGGGCCTCGGCCGAAGCGCTGGCCGCGAGCGCGTCTTCGACGTCGCGGGCCGCCGCCAGCACCGATTGGCGCAGCACGGCCACGGCGGCGCGGTAACGGGCTTCGGCCGCATCGACGTTGGCGGCACCGGCGCCGCCGTCGAACAAGGTGCCGCTCAGCGACGAGCCGAGCGACCAGGCGGTGTAGCGCAGCGTCGATCCGGCCGCGCTCAGCCACTGGCCGCTCAGGGCCGCCGTCAGATCGAAGCGCGGCAGCCGGTCGGCGCGGGCGATGCCGATGTCGGCCCAGGCGGCGGCCGCGTCGCGTTCGGCCGTGCGCACGGCGGGGTGTTGGGTCAGGACCTCTGCGGGCAGCCGGAGCGCGGCCTTCGGGACCGTGGCGGGCGGCGGCAGTGCCAGCGCGGCGGTGCGCGGGTCGGTCGTCGGCGCGGGGGACGGCAAGGGGGACAGCGCAGGGACAGGCGAAGCAACAGACGAACGGGCAGGCGCAGACACAGGCGAACGCGCCGGGATCAACGCCCGCACCGTGGCGGCGTTCGAGCCACTGAGTGCGACCAGGGCATCGAGCGTGCGCGCGCACTGCTCCTCACGAGCGACGAGCGAGGTGCGGGCGCTCGCCAGGCCGCTGCGGGAACGGGCTTCGTCGACCGGCGCGCTGGCGCCGACCGCGACCCGCTGCCGGATCAGCTTCAGCGCCAGCTCGCGGGACTGAATGTCCTCGCCGAGCACCGCGCGGCCTTCATCGCAGGCCCGCAGCGAAAGCACGTCGCCGACCACGTCGGCGGCGAGCGCCAGGCGCACCGAGTCGGCGTCGGCGCTGCGCGCGTCGAGCCGGCGGCTGGCCGCTTCGACCGACAGCCGCACGCGGCCGAAGAGGTCCGGCTCCCAGCTGATGGTCGGGCCGATGGAGGCGGAAGTCGAATAGAGAAGCGCGTCGGCGCTCGTGCCCACGCCGCCGCCGGTGGTGGCCAACCCCTTGGCGCGGCTCGCGCCCGCCGTGGCGGTGATGCTCGGCAGCCGCTGGGCCGCATTGACGCCCAGCTGGGCGCGCGCCTCGTCCAGCCGGGCCAGCGCTTGAGCGAGGGTCGGGTTGTCAGCCAGCGTCGACTCGACGAAGGCGTTGAGGGCCGAGTCGTTCAACGCCTGCCACCAGCGCGCCTGCCCTGGCCGCGAGCCCGCGTTAGACGCCCCGGCCGACCAGGCCTCCGGCACCGACAGCTCGGGCCGCTCGTAGGGCGGCTGGGTGGCGCAGCCGACGAGCAGCGCCGCCGTCCAACCCATGCTCAGCGCCGGCCGGCGCCCGACGGGCCTGCCGGACCTGCCAGGGCTGCCGGACCTGACCGCCTTACCGGGCTTTCCGGGCTTTCCGCGCCTGCCGGGATTGCCCGAAAACGTCAGCCCAATCATTGTCCCTGCGAGTAGGTGATGCGGGCCTTCAGGTCCTTCAGTTTGCCGCTCTCGCCCGTCTTGGCAATGGTCACGCCGCGGTATTCGACCAGGGCGTGGCTCTGCTCGTCGAACACGTAATAGAACGCATCGGCCATCATGCGAATCACCATGCTGGAAGGCTGCATCTTGAATTCGGTCAGCGTCTTCCCGTTCTCGGTCCAGCTCCGTTGCTTCACGACGGTGAACTTGAAATGGTCCCGCATGATCGGCACCGGAATGGCGAATTCGAGCGGCTTGCCGCTGGCCACCGTGTCCCAGTTTTTGGTGATCTCATCCGGCACCGCAGAGAGCGGAACCCATTTGCCGACGACTTCCTGATCGCCCTTCTTCGTGGTGCCGCGCTCGGTCTGGGTGAAGAAGACCCGGCCGTCCTTGAAGACCGCCGAGGCCGACTCTTTCGACTGGTTCTGCTCGAAGTCGATCGACTGCAGCGCGCCGGCCACGTAGGTCGACTTCAGCACGGCGGCGGGGTTGCCCTCCATGTCCTTGTAGCGTTCGGTGAGCACGCTCGTGTCGCCGGTGGTCCTGGTGCTGCGCTCCAGCAGGAACGCCGGCGCCGAGGTGCTCGTCTCGGGAAAGACGCGCCCGACGAGCGACGAGTCGGCGGGCGGGGCCTCGGCCGCGTGTGCCAGGACCGAGCCCGTCAGGCCCAGGCTCAAGACCACTGTATTGATGACGAAAGCATGGCGGATTGGATTCATGACAGGGTCTCCCGAGGTGGATCGAACATGAAGGCGACCTTATTCAGATGACGTCTGCGCCGCACTGGCCAAGCGCGCCATTCGACTCTCCGACTGCGCCAGACGAAAGCAATCCACCTGGCGCCGACGGCAAGCTCATTGGCGCCTTTGACCAGTGCGCCGCGCCTTCCGCACTCCTACATTGATGGCACTGAATCAAGGGGAACCACATGTCCGACACTCAAAAGAAAACCGCGCTCGTGACCGGCGCCTCCTCCGGCATGGGCAAGGAGATCGCCAAGCAGTTGATCGCCGACGGCATGCGGGTGTACGTGGCGGCGCGGCGGGTGGAGCAGATGGCCGATCTCGCCCGGCTCGGTGCGCGCATCCTCGAGATGGACATCTCGCAGGAGGAGCAGATCCAGACCGCCGTGGCCACCATCCTGTCGGAATCGGGCGGGGTCGACGTGCTGGTGAACAACGCCGGCTTCGGCCTCTACGGTGCCGTCGAAGACATCCCAATCAATGAAGCCCGCTACCAGTTCGAGGTCAACGTATTCGGGCCGGCACGCCTGACCCAACTGCTGCTGCCGGCGATGCGGGCGCGGCGCTCCGGCACCATCGTCAACATCACCTCGATGGGCGGCAAGATCTACACGCCGCTCGGGGCCTGGTATCACGCCACCAAGCACGCGCTCGAAGGCTGGTCGGACTGCCTGCGGCTGGAGCTCGCGCCCTTCGGCATCCGGGTCGTCATCGTCGAGCCGGGGCTGATCGAGACGGCCTTCGGCGAGGTGGTCTCCAAAGGCATGCTGGCCCGCTCCGGGCAGGGGGCCTATGCAAACGTCACCCGCGCCGTCACCAAGTCGACCCAGGAGGCATATGGGCACGGCAGGTACACCTCGGCGGATGTCATCGCCACGGTCGTCTCCAAGGCGGTAAAGGCCAGCAAGCCGCGCACGCGCTACGTCGCGGGGGCGTTCGCGCGGCCGATGATCTTCATCCGCAAGTGGTTCGGCGACCGCATGTTCGACAAGATGGTGATGAGCCAGGTAAAGACCTGATCCTGTGACCGGCGTAGGCGGGTCGTCATCCGAGGCGCGGCGATCGCCGGCCCTTCGGCAGAGACCCGCCGCGCCGCCCTGCCCCAAGCCGTGACGGGTCGCCGGTTGCCGGTTGCCGGTTGCCGGTCGCTCGTCGCACATCGGACGTCGGAAATGAGCTCATGGACCTGAACTTCGAGTGCACCTGCTGCGGCGGCTGCTGCCAGAACCTGCGACTGCCCCTTGCGGTCGACGAGGCGATCTCTTGGATGATGTCCGGCCACGAGGTCCAGGTCTTGTGCGAGGCCATTCCCTGGCCGGCCGAGCCGGCGCCCGACGACCTTCAGGCGCAGAACAAGCGGCGCCGCTCGTTCGCGGCCCTCAGCGGGTCGATGCCCGTGCGGGTGATCGTCACGCTGGCCGCCGCCTTCCAGGGCGATTGCCCGAACCTGATGGCCGACATGCGCTGCCGCGACTACAAGAGCCGCCCGAGTGTCTGCCGGATCTATCCCGCAGAAATCAACCCCTTCGCCCTCGTCCAGCCGGCGGCCAAGGCGTGCCCGCCGCAAGCCTGGGCCACCGACAAGCCCCGTTTCATCCGCATGGGGACGCTGGTGGATGAGGCGACCCGCTCGCTGATCGATCGCTTCCGCCTCGCGAGCGAGACCGATGTCGGCGTGAAACAGCGCCTCTGCGCGTCGCTCGGCCTCCAGGCGGCGGCGATGTCCAACGAAGGCTTCGTCGTTCATGCGCCTGGGCGCGAGGCACTGGCCCGCGCCTTGGGCGACATCGTCACCGACCCGAGGCCGGCCGACCCGACTCTCGCGCCCTGGCTCTTCGTCTCGGACCAACAGCCCACCGTGGAGGTGCTCGTCGAGATCGGGGCACTCGCCATTTCGGCAGCAGAGGCGGCGGAGGCGGCGAAAGAAGCCGCGCTCTATTCGTTCGACTTCGTCAGCCTGAATCCCGTTCGCTGAGGGCCGACTCCGGCCAGCGCTCAGGGCCAGCGCCCACCGCGTGCGCTCAATGCCGCTGCAAGAGCGCCTTGATCGCCGGCAAGGCCGCCCTGGCCGCTGTGTAGCCGAGAGAGCGCGCCGCTTCGCGGCTCTGCGCATCGTCGATCCCGGCCGGGCCGACGGGCGGCGCGATCACCACATCCGCCTCGGCCAGTTCCGCATCGGCAAGCAGGCAGCTCTGGGTCTGCGAAACCAGAAACAGGGTCGTCAGCATCGAGTCGGCGCGGTATCTCGGGCCATGGCAGTAGATGTCGACGCCGATGACGAGGTCCGCCCCCAGCGCGCGTGCGACCCGGACCGGGACCAGCGCGGTGACGCCTCCGTCGACCAGTTCACCGTCGTCATACGGAACCGGCAGGAACACGCCAGGGATGGCCGCCGAGGCCCGGGCCGCCTGCCCGGCGTCGCCGCGCGTGATCGCGATCGGCTCCGCGCGGTTCAGATCGCTGGCCACGGCGGCAAAGCGCAAGGGAAAGCGCTCGATCGGCAGGTGCCCCACCAGATCGTTCGTCCAGCGGGCCAGGGCGTCGCCCTTGATGACGCCGGGGCCGCGGAGGGTGACGTCGGCGAGCGACATCAGCCGCATCGTGGTCACCTGCTGCCACATCGCCGCAGTCGATGCACCGGCCGCATAGGCTGCGCCGACGATCGCGCCCACGGACGTGCCGACGACGACATCCGGGCGGACGCCGGCCTCCTCCAGCGCCTGCACGACGCCGAGGTGGGCGTAGCCGCGCAGGCCGCCGCCGCCGAGCGCCAACGCCAGCACGGGGTGCGGGGCGGAGCCGCGCGGCGGCGCCTCGGCGGCGAGCGCTTCCAGGCCGTGGCCGGCCAAGCGCGCACCGCCCGACGGGGCCGCGCAGGCCGTGAGCAGGCCCAGCACCAGCACGCTGGCGACGCCGACCCGGGTTCGTCGCATGAGCCTCCGGCGCGACGTGATCACGCTCTCCCGAGGCGCACCAGCTCACCGGACGTCAGCACGACCCTGCCCTGCGCCGTCGGCAGCGTCACGAGCAGCGCCCGGGCGACGGCCTCCGCACTGACCGGTTGATAGTCGCGTGGCAGCACCGGGGCGATGAGGCGGCTGACCCAGATCGAGAGCGTCTCGCCGAGGCGCGGGGGCTGCTTCAGCGCGGCGCGGTCCCCGAGCAGCAGCGAGGGCTGCGCGATGACCAGCGCCTCCAGCGGCAGCGCGGCCAACGCTGCTTCCAGCTCGCCCTTGGTCCGGGTGTAGAAGAAGCGCGACGTCGCGTCGGCGTTCATCACGCTCACCAGCGCGACCCGCCGCGCCCCTGCCGCGATGCCGGCCTGGGCGACCGCCAGATTGGCGTCGAAGTCGACGGCGCGAAAGGCTTGCCGGCTGCCTGCGACCCCGATCGTCGTGCCGAGGGCCAGGACCACCTCGTCGACCGGGGCGAGTGCGGGAAGCTGCCGGAAGTCGACCACCCGGGAGCTCATTTTCGGGTGCACGACGCTGGGCTCGCGGCGGCCCGGCACCTGCACTTCGGCGACGCTCTTGTCGCGCAGAAGCAGGCGCAGGAGTTCACGGCCGACCAGGCCTGTCGCCCCGGCGAGCAGGACCTTTCGACGTTCGGGAGTGCCGGGGCGCTTGTCCGCGTTCATCAATTCAGGCGCACGGAATGACGCACGGTCTCCGGCGTCTGGCCGGTCCAGTCGTGGAAGGCGCGATAGAACGAGTTGGGGTCTTCGAAGCCGAGCAGGAAGGCGATCTCGCCGCCCGACATGCGGGTCTTTGTCAGGTAGTGGCGCGCCAGGCTCTCGCGGGTGGCGCTGACCAGGGCCCGGAAGTTCTCGCCCTCGTCTTCCAGGCGCCGCTGCAGCGTGCGCTTGCTGACGGCCAGGCGTTCGGCGACCAGTTCCATGGTCGCGGCGTTGCTCGGCAGCAGCTCGAGGAGCAGGGCCCGCACCCGCTCGGCGGTCGTCGCCGAGTCCTCGAGTTCGCTCAGGCGCCGGCGCAGGTCGGGCTCGAACACGTTCCACATGGCCGCGCTGGCGGTCAGGAAGGGGCGCTGCGCGTCGGCAGCGGCGAAGCTCACGCTCGGACGGGCGCCGCGCCGCAAGCGCACGCCGAAATAGGCCTCGTACTCGCCGGCCCTGGCCGGCTCCGGCAGGCGCGGCAGCGTCACCCGCAGCGCGCGGACCGGCTCGCGGGTGGCGATGCGCGCCAGGCGCAGCATGAAGGCGAGTTCGGCGATCTCCATCGACGGCGGCACGTCGCCCTTGGCGGCGAACAGCCAGCAGGGCGACACCTCGAGATCGCCGCCGCTGCTGAAGCTCAGTTCGAGCTTCATCGGCGCCATCAACTGCTTGTACTTGGCGAGCCGCTGGGCGGCCTGGCCGAGGTTGGCGCTGCAAAGCGCAGCGAAGAGCGGCGGGTCGAAGGATTCCGTCGAGATCGTCTCGACGATCTTCAGCGCGAACATCGGGTCCCCGGCCTCGGCCTCCAGGCTGCGCCAGAAGGCGAAATAGCCCTCGGTCGAGAGGCCCTGCTCCGGGCGAGAGAACAAGTCCGCCGGCAGCCCCGCGCGGCGCAGGACATGATCCGCCCGAATGCCGAAGTCCTTGAGCAGCGCGCGCCAGCCAGTACCCAGCGCGAAGGATTGGTTGCGTGTCATGAGGACCTCGGTCAGTGGCTCGCATCGCCAACGCGCGCGCAGCAAAGAGTTTTGCGGCGGCGCGGCAGGCAACTCAAGGTCGAATGTAGATGCCCGACCGTGACAAGGCACTGGCAGCATGCGCCATTGGACTGGCTGAAGACGCCATCCTGAGCAAGGCTGAGCGTGCTCAAGGCCGCCAGGACCGGGACCCGCTCGAGGGATGGCACGGGTAACGCAGGTGGCGACCGTGGTGCGCTACATGCTCGACACCCACACCGTCAGCCACCTCCTCAAGCGGCACCCCGCAGTGGCGCAACGCGTGGTGGCGGTGCCTATTACCGCCCTGTGCATCTCGGCCATCACGCAAGGCGAACTGTTGTTCCGACTGGCCAAACGTCCGCAAGCCACGACGCTTCACGCCGTGGTCCGCGAGTTCCTGCGCCGGGTCGACGTGGTGCCGTGGAACGCGGCCACGTCAGAAATCTATGGCCCCGCTCGGGCCGCGACCGAACGCGAAGGCAAGGTGCTCGCCTCGATGGATCTCCTGATCGGCACACACGCCTTGAGCATCGGCGCCGTTCTGGTCACGAACGACCGCGCCTTCGGCCATTTGCCAGGCTTGACCATCGAGGACTGGACCGAAGAATCCAGATAGGGGATTCGAAGGCAGGGTGTCGATGAACTCGCCCGCGATGCGAGCGATCGCACCCCGCGCGTCGGCGAGGAACGCCAGTGAGACGCAACGCCCCCTCGATCAGCGGCCCTGGTCCAGTCCGACCGCAGCGGGCTCCGGATCGGCGCGCCGGCCCCGGTGCCGTGGCGAGTCGGCAGCCCGGTGGATCGTCGAGGGCGATTCTTCGGCGCGTCGCTCGGCCGAATCGAACGCCGCCCGGGCCCGCTGCACGTCATCTCGCCGCATATAAGCCCAGATCGCCAGGGCAGTGACCGGAGCAAGCACGTCCTGCCCGAGCGGGGTGAGCTGATAGTCGACGCGCGGCGGTGACGACGGCGTCACGTGCCGCGTGACGAAGCCGTCGCGCTCCAGACCGCGCAGCGTCGAGGTCAGCACCTTCTGCGAGATCGAGCCCAGCCTGCGCTTCAACTCGCTGAAGCGCAGGCTGCCCTTGGACAGCATGTGCACGACCAGGATGGACCATTTGTCGCCCACCCGCGCCAGCACGTCGCCCACCGCCTGGCACACCTCCGTGGGCAGGTCGTCCGGGCCGAGTTCGCAGGGGCCGGGCACGGGGAGGTGACTTGGTTTCATGGAGGTGCTGCCTTGTGGGCCGGTCTGGTCACCCATCTGCGCCATGATGCTCGCGGACATGGGGGCGAGGGTGATCCGCATCGAGCGGCCGGCGACCGGTGCGCCGCAGGTCGCCGCCGGGAAATTCGACGTCACCAGCCGCGGCCGGCCGGCCGTGGCGCTCGACCTCCGGCAGGCTGCCGCCGTCGAGACGGTGCTCGACCTGATCGCCGGCGCCGATGCGCTGATCGAAGGTTTTCGGCCCGGCGTGATGGAGCGCCTGGGCCTCGGCCCCGACGCATGCCTGGCTCGCAACCCGAAGCTCGTCTATGGCCGCATGACCGGTTGGGGCCAGCACGGCCCGCTCGCGAAGGCGGCCGGCCACGACATCAACTATGTGGCGCTCAGCGGCGTCTTGAACGCCATCGGTCGCCCCGAGGGCAGCCCGCCGCCGCCGCTCAACCTCGTCGGCGACTTCGGCGGCGGCGCCATGATGCTGGCCTTCGGCGTGATGTGCGCATTGCACGAAGTCAAGCAGTCTGGGCAGGGCCAGGTGATCGACGCCGCCATGACCGATGGCAGCGCCCTGCTGGCGTCGATGATGTACGGCCTGAAGGCGGCGGGTCGCTGGAGCAACCAGCGCGGCGAGAACCTGCTCGACGGCGGCGCCCACTTCTACGACACCTATGCCTGCGCCGACGGCAAGCACGTCGCGGTCGGCGCCATCGAGCCGCAGTTCTACGCACTGCTCCTCGCCCGTTGCGGCATCAGCGACCCGGCCTTCGACGCCCAGCACGACGCCGCCCGCTGGCCGTTGCTCAAGCTGCGGATGGCCGACGTGTTCCGTACCCGCACCCGCGACGAATGGTGCACCCTGCTCGAAGGGACCGACGCCTGCTTCGCGCCGGTGCTCGACTGGGACGAAGCGCCGCAGCACCCGCACAACCTCGCCCGCGAGGCGTTCATCACCCTCGACGGCGTGATCCAGCCGGCACCCGCGCCGCGCTTCAGCCGCACCCCGGCAGGCGTGCCGACGGCCGCCGGCACGCCGACGGACCCCGCCGACACGTTGCGCGACTGGGGCGTCACGGCCGAGGCCATCGCGCACTTGCGGGCCGCCCAGGCGCTTTGAAACGCCGCGCTTCCACCGCCTTGAAATCATCCCCATGACCCTCGACGACCTGATGTTCAAACCCGGCCTGATGCAGGGCCAGCGCATCCTCGTAACCGGCGGCGGCACCGGCCTCGGCCGCGTGATGGCCGAGGCGCTGCTGATGCTCGGCAGCGAGATCTACCTCTGCGGCCGTCGCGGCGAGGTGACGAAGCAGACGGCCGACGAACTGATGCAGTCGCACGGCGGCAAGGTGGTGGGTCTGGCCTGCGACATCCGGCAGGCCGATGCGATCACCGAGATGCTCGACGGCATCTGGGCCGATGGCGGCGCCCTGACCGGGCTCGTCAACAACGCCGCCGGCAACTTCATCAGCCGCACCGAAGACCTGTCGCCGCGCGCGTTCGACGCCGTCGCCAACATCGTCTTTCGCGGCAGCTTCTACATGACGCTCGACTGCGGCAAGCGCTGGCTCGCCGAAGGCCGCCGCGCCTCGGTGGTGTCGATCCTGACGACCTGGGTCTGGAACGGCTCGCCGTTCGTCGTGCCGTCGGCGATGGCCAAGGCCGGCGTCAACGCGATGACCCAGTCGCTGGCGGTCGAATGGGCGGGCCGCGGCATCCGCTTCAACGCCATCGCGCCAGGCCTCTTCCCGACCGAAGGCATGAGCGCCCGGCTCAACCCGGGCGGCGGCGAGCACAAGGCCGAACGCAACCCGATGGACCGCGCCGGCAAGATGCCCGAACTCGCCAACCTGGCGGTCTACCTGCTCGGGCCAGGGTCGGAGTACGTCAACGGCCAGACGATCGCGATCGACGGCGCGCAGTTCCAGTCGAGCGGCGGTAACTTCAGCGCCCTGAGCGCCTGGGGCGACGAAGAATGGCATCAGGGCGCGGGCCAGCGTCGACGCGCGCAACGCCAAGGACCGTGCGGCGCGCACGGTGTGAGCGGCCCGCGCGCGCGAGTTCCCGCATGCAACCGACTCCGTCGCTGCAAAAATCGCCCGCGAGCGGCCGAACGCGGTCGCCGCCGTGTCGGGATCACGCCGCCTGACCGTCGACGGCCGCGACCGGGATGTCCCGGTCGGCACGGGCGGCGAGATCTGCGCGCCCGGGCCGATGGTGATGCGAGCTTGGATGCGAGGTTATTGGAACCGGCCGGAGCAAACGGCCGAGGCCTTGCGCGGCTGGATGCACATCGGCGACGCCTGAGCCGCGAGAACGTCTTGAAGCAGGCCGTGACGCTGAAAAACTTCGCGGCACCGATGCTGCTGCCCGGCGTGACGATGAACGGCGCGCCAGTCGAAGCCCTGGTGCCAGTAAGCGACCAGGCCGCGCATCCATTCGAGGTCGGTGCCGAAGGCCCAGGCCGCGCCGGGCGCCTGATCGGGGAAGCGGGTGCGGGCGAGCCGCTCGCGCAGGTCGGCGAGGGCCGATTCGGGGACGTCGAGCCGGAAGGGCTGGGGTGTCATGACTGCTCCGGGAGCGGGTGTGTCGAGCGGCGAAGTGTGTACCCCCGCTCGGAACGTCCTGGTGATCGTTTTCACCCTCGCGCCGATCGCCCCGGCCGGTCTCGGCGCCGCCTGTTTGTCACCAAATCTTCATGCTGCCGACCTATCGTCGTCGCAGCCGGCCGCGGCCATGCCCGGCCCTCATCCTCACTCCCATGGAAATTCGCGTATGAAATTGCTACTCGGTTTGATCGCTGGCGCGCTCGCCACCCTGTCGTTGAGCGGCTGCGGCGGCGACTCCGATTCGAACCCGGCGCAAGCGGCCGCACCCGCCAAAGGCGCGGCGACCCGCACCATCATCATGGTCTGGGACGGCTTGCGGCCCGACTCGGTCAACGCGACCGATACGCCCAACCTCTACGCATTGCGCCAGTCCGGCGTCAACTTCAGCGACAACCATTCGACCTTCCCGACGTTCACGATGATGAACGCCTCGTCGTTCGCCACCGGCTCGTTCCCGAAGACCAGCGGCTTCTACGGCAACACCTACTGGACGCCGCCGCAGGGCACGGCCAACACGATTCCGGTCGGCAAGAGCGCCGCCGGCACGGCCCAGGACTACACCGACCCGGTGTTCACCGAGGACTACCAGGTGCTCGCGACGCTGAACGACTACTACGGCGGACAGTTGCTGCTGGTCAAGAGCCTGTTCGCGACCGCCCAGGCCGCCGGGCTCGTCACCGCCACCGTCGGCAAGTCGGGGGCTGCCTACATCCAGGACCTCGGCAAGGGCGGGTACTTCATCGACGAGAACACCGTTTCGCCGCGCAGCCTGGTCACCGAGCTGCAGACGGCCGGCTTCGCCTTGCCGAGCAATGTCGTCAACGGTTATTCCGGCACCGACGCGGTGACGCTCGCGTCGAGCAACGGCAACCCGACCGCCCGCGCCGGCTACGTGACCTTCAACACCACCGCCTACGACCCGAACGCGGCGCTGACCGTCTCGGCGCGCGACTCGACCGACAGCACCCAGGGCGCACCGGAGGCCGCGGCCAACAAGTACATGATGTCGCTCTACACCCAGTACATCCTGCCGACGAAGAAGCCGATGCTGTCGCTGATCTGGTTCCGCACACCGGACAACGTCGAGCACGGCTACGGCCCGGGCAGCGCCAATGCGTTGGCCGGCCTGCGTTCGCAGGATGCCCGGCTCGGTGAACTGATCACCGCCCTGCGCACCAACGGCCTGGACACGTCGACCAACATCGTCGTCGTCTCCGATCACGGCCACTCCAGCGTCTCGGGCCCCCTGGCGCTGTACCCGCTGCGCAGCATCACGTCGTCGGGTTCGCTGCCCAACGGCCCGCTGGTCAACGGCTCGACCAGCGGCGTCACGACCTCGGTCATCGGCCCCGTCGCGACCTCGGGCGGCTACTCGTTCTCGGGCGACGTGCGTTCTGCGGACCTGCTCACCTACCGGGGCTTCAAGGCCTACGACGGCTCGGGCTGCACCACTTCGGCGATGTACGGCCTGAGCGCCACCGGTGTGCCGACCGTCCCGGTGAAGGCCGACACGACCGGCGCGCTGTGCGGTACGGCCAACGCCAAGTACCAGGCGATCAGCGCCTCGCTCGCGACGCCGGTCGCCAAGTTCCTCGTGCCCGCGCCCGGGGCGCTGCCCGCGAACGGCATCGTGATCGCGGCCAACGGCGGCTCGGATTATTTCTATGTGCCCAGCCATGACCCGGCCACCGTCGCCGGCGTCGTCAAGATGCTGCAGCAACGCGAAGAGTACGGCGCCATCTTCGTCGACAGCCGCTACGGCGCCATCCCCGGCACCTTGACGATGGGTCAGGTCAACCTCGAGAACGTCACCCGCCAGAACAACGGCCAGCCCGACATCGTCGTCAGCTTCAACTGGGACTACGGCACGCAGATCCAGGGCCTGCCGGGCATCGAGTACGAAAGCGCGAGCGCCCAGCGCGGCATGCACGGCAGCTTCGGCATTTCGGACGTGCACAACACCCTGATCGCGAACGGGCCGTCGTTCAAGGCGGCGACCGTGCTCAGCACGCCGACCGGCAACGTCGACCTGGCGCCGACCGCCGCCTACCTGCTCGGCCTCACGATGCCGCAGGCCGACGGCCGCGTCGTCAACGAGGCCCTGGCCACCCCGGCCAGCAACTCTGCGCCGACCGTCACCACCGCCACCGTGGCCCCGGCGGCACCGGCGACCGGCCTGCGCTTCGAACTGCCGACCGACCCGACCGGCGCAGCCGCCGACACGGCGCTCACCGCCGGCACCTACACCATCAACCTGGCGGTGAAGGACCTGGTCGTCGACGGCAAGACCTATCGCTACTTCGACTCTGCCAAGGCGGCGCGTCGATGAGCGCCCGGTCGACCGTTCGCGTGGCGGGTCACGCGCTCGTGCGCCGCTTGCTGCCGGTGGTGCTGATCGGCTTCGCCGGCAGCGCGGCCTGCGCGGCGCCGACCGCCTCGCCGCGACGCTTCGAGCAGGTGTTCGATACGAAGGGCGAGCCCGCGGCGCTGCACTACCGCGCGACCTACACCGCGCAGGGTGCGACCCACCGGCTCGAGGTCTGGCGCGACGCGGGCCGCAGGCTGGTTCGGCGCACCGACGATGCCATCGAAACCCATGTGGCGCGCCGCGGTGACGGGGCCGCCTACCAGATGGTCGTGCTCGACCTGCAGCGGAAGATCGAAACCCGCGTCACCCGAGACGACCTCTACCGCATCGGCAACTTCACCGACTGGTTCGACCTCGCGCATGGGCTGCGGTACCCGAAGGGCGATTACCGGTTGACGGCGTCGCCGACGGGCGAGCGGCCGGCGCTCGTCACCGCGGTGCCTTGCCGTTGGTACCTGCTCGAGCAGGGCGGGGTGAAGACGCGCATCTGCTGGAGCGCACGCGAGCGCTTGCCGATCGCGATGCTCGACGATCGCGACCGGCCGGTCTGGCAGATCGACGAAGTGAGCCACGCGCCCGCGCCGAACGCCGTTTTCGACGTGCGCGATCAAGGCTACGTTCGCAACGACGCGAGCCACGATATCTCGGGCGATTGATTCCGCAAGTAGCGGCCGAACGGTCGGGGGCTCCAGCCGGCTGCATGCGCTCGCCTCGCCGCCGGCCTTCAGCCTTTACTCGACCCTCGGACCCGTCCTGGCGTGTCGCCTTGCTCCAGCCCACGCCGCCCAGGCGGCCAGGCCCGCGAGCAGCAGCGCCCACGCGCTCGGCTCGGGCACCGCCGGCACGGTCGCGAGCGTGGAGACCCCGTCGAGCCGCACCTCCCAGAACGTCCCCTTCTGATCGTTGCGGTTGATGTCGTAGCTCGGCTGATTCCAGTCGGCGATCCGGATCGGCGTGCTGCCCTGCAACGAAAACCCGCTCGCGAAGCTCGTGCCGACCGGGTCGTTGCCGCTGGCGCTGAGCGACAGCAGGTAGCTGCCCGCGGCGAGCGTGCTGAAGGTGATCTGGCCGTCGTAGCCGCCCTGGCCGGCGTGCGCCGCTGCGAGGTCGGGCGTGTCGTCACCGGTCACGAGCAGGCTGCCGCTGGCGTCGAACAGCGACAGGGTCGGGTCGACGTTGAGGCCGGCCGACCAGGAATCGGTCCAGATCGTCACCGGCCCGGCCGTGGCGAGGCTGAAATCGATCTGAACCACATCGGTGTCGTAGACGAGGTTGCCGGAAGCGACGAGGCTGGCCGCCTGGGCGCTGACGGCGGCCATCGCGAGTGCGGCGGTCGACAACAGGGATCGGTGGATGCGGGGTGCGCTCATGATGCGGTGCTTTCGTGGGTTCAAGGGGCGAGCAGCGGCGGGTTGGCCCGCGACGGTGTCTGTACGGAGGCCACCAGGTGGTTGCTGCCGAAGGCGACTTCATAGGCCGCCGCGAAGGTCTCGATGGCGCTCGGGCTGGCCACCGTGTCGACATACCACCACTCGCCGACGACCCGCGCCGGGGTCACGTCCATCACCATGTAGCCGCGACGCGTCAGGTTGATGTACTTGAAGTGCGGGTTCGCGGCACCGAGCCCCCGGGCGATGGCGCCGGTCGTGTCGCTGTCGATACCGGGCGAGGTGACCGAGGTGCCGACGAACTCGACCGCCCGCGAGCCGGCACCGCTCACCGGG
>CAMQQG010000183.1:0-19627 GCA_947034895.1 Rhytidiadelphus loreus | reverse complement strand
CCGGCGGCTGCATCGCCAGCGCCCGCGCGATCGCGACGCGCTGCTGCTGGCCGCCGGAGAGTTGTGCCGGATAAGCGTCGGCCTTGTTGGCGAGCCCGACGCGGTCGAGCAGCGCCAGTGCACGCTCGCGTGCCTCGGCCGGCGTGGCGCGCTTGGTGGCCACCGGCGCCAGCGTGCAGTTGTCGATCACCCGCAAGTGCGGGAACAGGTTGAACTGCTGGAACACGAAGCCGATGCCGGCGCGAAACGCGTTCACGTCGACACCCTTGCGATGGATGTCCTGCCCGTCCACCGAGATCGTGCCCGAGGCGATCTCCTCGAGCCGGTTCACGGTGCGGATCAACGTCGACTTGCCCGAGCCCGACGGGCCGCACACCACCACCACCTCGCCGCGGCCGATGGTCTCGGTGACGTCGACGAGCGCGTGGTACTCGCCGTACCACTTGTTGACGGTGTCGAACTGGATCATGGGGTTGGCTGTCGTCACGATAGGGCCTTCAGGCAATTCCAAGAAACACGGCCAGCGCTCGATTCACTGCGAGCAACGTGGTGTCGTCCACGCGACCGAACGGCGGCCCGACCCTGTCGCGCTGTACCGATTGGGGCCGGTCGATCATCAATTGGGAGGGACGCTGCAATCCATTGGCTTCGTCCGGCGGCAGCGGCAGACGCAGCAGCGGCGCATCGCGCAAGGCGCTGGTCAGCGGCAACACCGTGATGGTCGGGTGCGCGCCGAACAGGTCGGACTGGATGACCAACGCCGGACGCGGCTCGCCGAGATCGCCCTGCAGCGCGACGGCGACGAGGTCACCGCGGCGCATTGCACGTCATTCCCATCCTTCGCGATCCGACACATCGCTCAACCACGCCGCAGCGTCGTCCTCTTCGGGAGACGACGCAAGCAGCTGCGATTGACGCCTGCATTCCTCCGCGAAGCCTGCGCGCCGCGTGTCCGGCACCCAGATCTGGACCGGGCGCAGGCCGGATGCGCGCATCGCGCGCCGGTGCTTGTCCACCCGTTCCGCCGTACTGGCGCTCATGAAATCGATGCGAGAGTCGTTACATGAAACATGTTACCACTGCTGACCACCGTTGTTCCAGCTCGACACGGCGACATGCGTTGTGGATCCAGGCATGCCATCATTTCCGACGACCGTTCAAAGCGCCGAGCAGCGCGGCGGTGACGGCCTGGCTGGACCGGCAAGCCGCCGAGTCGCTCTACTTGACGACGACGAGCTTGGCGGAACTCTTGTTCGGCGCGGAAACCTTGCCGATCGGTCGGAGAATGCGGGCGCTCGCAGACGGCTTGCGCGCAGTGATCGACGAACTGTTCGGCGACCGGATTTTGGCGTTCGACGAACGAGCGGCCAGCGCTTGTGCGTCGCTGATGGCGAAGTCCCGTGCCCAAGGCAAGGCGATCGGTGAAATGGACGGCCAGATCGCTGCCATCTCGCAGGTCCACGGCTATGCAGTCGCCACCCGAAACAAGACGCCGTTCACGGCCGCCGGCCTGACGGTGATCGACCCATGGACGGCGTGACGACCCGCCCGCGGTCCCGCCCCACCCGCCGCTCCAGCCAGAATGCCCCGCGCGACAAGCCGAAGCACAGCACGAAATACGTCGTCGCCAGCAGCGCGTACACCTCGGTCGATTTCGTGAACACCTGCGCGTTGATCTGCGCCGCGATGAACGACACGTCGTTCAGGCCGATGATGTAGCCGAGCGAGGTCTCCTTGATCGTTGCAACGAATTGGTTCACGAGCGACGGCAGCACGTTGCGCAGCGCCTGCGGCAGCACCACCGAGCGCAGCGCCTGCGCTGACGACAGGCCGAGCGACCGTGCCGCCTCCGTCTGGCCGCCGGCGACGCCCCGGATGCCGGCGCGCACGATCTCCGCCAGGTAGACGCCGTCGAACACGACCAGCGCGATCAGCATCGTGCCGAACTGATCCGTCTTGTGCCCCGTGACGCTCGGCAGGAAGAAGTAGGCCCAGAACACGATCATCAGGAGCGGCACGCCGCGCACGACGTACACCAGCGCCGTGACCGGCCAGCGCAGCGCACGCGACCGGCTCACCCGCGCCAGGCCGAGCAGGGTGCCGAGCGGCAGCGAAAGCAGGAGCGCTGCGCTGGCGAGCACGATCGTGAGGGCCAGTCCGCCGAGCGGGCCGTCCGGGTACTGGCCGACCAGGAAGTAGAGCCAGTAGGTCTGGACGAGCGCGATCATCCTGGACGTGCCGGATACCGCCGCTGCACCCAGATCGCGACGCCGCCGATGGCGAGCGACACCACGAGATAGGCCGACGTGGCGTACGCGAAAGGCTCGACGCTGCGAAACGTCGCCGATTCGATCCGCGCCGCCTGGTACATCATCTCGGCCACACCGATCACGGTGGCGATGCTCGTGTCCTTCCAGAGGTTGAGCGTTTGCGAGAGCAACGGCGGCAAGGTGAGGCGCACGGCCTGCGGCAGGATCGCGCGGCGCATCGCCTGCACCCAGCCGAGGCCGAGCGCCCGCGCCGCCTCGAACTGCACCGTCGGAATGGCGCGGATGCCGCTGCGGATGTCCTCGGCCATGTAGGCGCTGGCGTAGAGCGTGAGCGCCACGACCGCGCTCGCCAGCTCGACATTGCCGGCGTAGAGCCGTGTCTTCCATGCCATCGGCAGCAGTTCCGGTGCGCCGAAGTACCAGAACAACAGGTGCGCGACGAGCGGCACGTTGCGGATCAGCTCGACGTAGGTGGCGCCGAGCCAGCGCAGCGGCGCGATCGGCGCCAGCCGCAGCAGCGCGACGACCACCGCGAGCGGCACCGCGAGCACGAGTGCCGTGCCGGCAAGCCGCAGCGAGACGAGCAGGCCGCTGGTCAACCAGTCGTGGTACTGGCCGTGCCGCAGCAGGTCGAGATCGAAGTTCAACCGCAGCCGGTCAACGCCGCACCAGGCCGAACGCGTCGCCCGGCGCCCAGGTCTGCAGGTGCGGCGCGTTGGCGACGGCGTAGCCGAGGTTCAGCGTGAACTGCGCCTGCTGGACCATGCCGGCCAGGTTCCAGTCGGCGTGGTATTCGTCGGTGACCTGGTGGTAGTCGCGTTTGAAGCCGACCATGCGGGCGCGCGACGCGGCCGGCGCGTCGACGAAGTCGAAATGCCCGTCGCCCGAGAACACGGCCGAGCCGACGTTGAAGGCCGGCACGCCGGCCTTGGCGAAGTTGAAGTGGTCGGCGCGGAAGTAAGCGCCGGAGAGGTCGGGCACGGCGGGCGCGAGCACCAGGTGCATGCGCCGCGCGACCGACGCTGCCACGCCGTGCAGGCTGCTGCGCTCGGAGCCGGCGACGCCGATGTCGCGCGTCGGGCCGACGAAGTTCATGCTGTCGAGGTTCAGGTCGGCGCTGGTGCGGGCGAGCGGCCAGGGCGGCGCCGCGACATACGCCGCGCTGCCGAGCAGCCCCTGTTCTTCGGCGGCGGGCCACAAGAAGATCTGCGTGCGACGTGCCGGGTGCTGCACCGCCGCCGCGGCCATCGCCAGCAGCGCAGCCGCGCCCGAGGCGTTGTCGACCGCGCCGTTCCAGATGTGGTCGGTCTTGTCGTCCGGCGCGGCGGGCCCGTTCGCCTTGTCGGTGCCCAGATGGTCCCAGTGCGCCGAATACACCACCGCTTCGGCACGCAGCATCGGGTCGGCACCTGGCACGATGCCAATGACGTTGGCCTGCTCGATGTGCCGCACCGTGCTGCGCAGCCGCGCGTGCACCGTGGTGTGGAGATCGACCGGCGCGAACGCCCGGGTTTCCGCGCGCGCCCGCAAGGCGTCGAGATCTTCGCCAGCCGCCGCGAACAGCGCCCGTGCCGTGTCCTCGTGCACCCATCCCTCGACCGGGTTGCCCGGGCCTGCCAGGCGAAACCGCTCACGTCGAAAGCCGTTGACCGGCACGCTCCACGGGTAGGACGCGGACGGTGTGGTGTGGATCAGCAGCACCCCGGCCGCGCCCTGCCGCACCGCTTCTTCGAACTTGTACATCCAGCGGCCGTACCAGGTGTAGGCCGCGCCGCCGAAGCGGTTCGGCTCGTCGGCGGTGGGCTGCGGGTCGTTGACCATCATCACCAGCACCTTGCCGCGCAGGTCGGCGCCCTTGTAGTCGTCCCAGTGCTCTTCGGGGGCACGAACGCCGTAGCCGACGAAGACCAGCGGCGCGTCGAAGGCGGTGTCGGCGCGGCCGTTGGCGCTGCCGTAGACGATCTCGGTGCCGAATGCCGGCGCCAGCGTCTTCCCGCCGGCCTCGAACTGCAGCGTGCTGTCGGGCGCCAGCACGGCGCCTTCGACCGGCACCGGCTGGCGGTAGCCGCCGCTCGGCAGGGGCTGCAACCCGATCGCCGCCGCCTGGGTCTCCAGGTAGCGCACCGCCAGTTCGCCGCCGCGCTGCCCGGTGCCGCGGCCTTCGAGCAAGTCGTCGGCGAGGAACGCCAGGTGGGCGCGCAGCGGCGCTTCGGCGACGCGCGGCGCTTGTTGGGCTTGTTGGGCTTGTTGGGCCCAAGCGGTGCCGGCGGACGCCGCCAAGCCCATGGCGACGGCGCGTGCGATCGCCAACCACCCGCGACAGCCTCTCATCGCGCAGCCCCCATCACACCTGGTCGCTGTCGAGCTTGAAACTGCGCTTGTCGAACTGCAACCGCGTCGTCGGCCCGTACCACTTCATGAACAGTTTCTCGGCCTCGCCCGAGGCTTCGAGCGCACGCAACTCGGCATCGACCGCGGCCTTGAAGGCCGGCTCGCCTTTCTTGATGCCGAGTGCGAACGGCTCGTTGGAGATGCTGCCCGGCAGCATGCGGTAGTCCTTCTTCAGCGGCCCGAGCTTGGCGTAGTCGTTGACCAGCGACACCTCGTCGTTCACGTAGCCCACGCCCTTGCCCTGCTGCAGCGCGAGGAACGCCTGCTGCGCCGTCTCGAACGTGACCACGTCGACGCCCGGCACCGCCTTGCGGATGTTCGGGTCTTGCGTGCCGCCCTTCACGGTCAGCACTTTCTTGCCGGCGAGCTGCGGCAGCGCCGTCACGCCGCTGTCGGCACGCACCATCACCTTCTGGCCGGTGACGAAGGTGGTGAGCGAGAAATCGATCTGCGCCTCACGTTCCTTGTTGTGCGTGAGCGAGGCGGCGAGCAGGTCGACGCGGCCCTGCTGCAGCTCGGGAATGCGCGCCGCAACGGCCAGCTGCTTGAACACCGGCTTCACGCCGAGGCGCTTGGCGATCGCCTTGGCCAGGTCGACCTCGTAGCCGGCCACCTGGCGCGTGGCCGGATCGAAGAAGCTGTTCGGCTCGTCGGTGCCGAGCACGCCGACGACAAGCTCGCCGTGCTGCTTGATGTCGGCGAGCTGGTCGGCCCGGGCCATCGGCAGGTGCAGGGCCAGGGTGACCAGGGCAGCGAGTTTGAAGGGAGTTGGTCGGGACAAGCGCATGATTTGAATGGAGCGAGACAAAGCGTCCGCTCGAATGAGACGTTCACAAGCGACGATGTGGGGCGGTCAGGCCTCACTCGGAATGCAGCGTTCTTCCTTGGCTGTGAGTGGACACCCATTGCTTGAGCGCATCGTCCATGCGGCTCTGCCAGCCGGCGCCACTCGCTTTGAAAAAGGCAATCACTTCCGGGCTGTAGCGTACGCTGACCAGCTGCTTCGTTGGCGCCACCTGCGGACCGCGCTGACCAGGCCTGCGCTTTTCCGCCAAAGCTTGACGCACAGCTTGATAGCCACCGCCATCGACCATCACGCCGGCACTCCACTTCGCCTCTTCTCGCGCGGTCAAGGGCCGGTCCCTGCCCGGCGCTTGCGCGACGGCTACCTCGATCTCGGCTGGGCTAGTGGGAAACTGCTTGGAAGAATCTGTGGACTTCATATCCTCCGCCGCTCGAAGGCTGATGACGTGAAAGTCGTCTTCGCGCTCCGTGTAGGTCAGGTGCATCACTCGACCCTGGAACCACCCGACTGCGCAAAGACGAAGCTCGCCGTAGGCGACGCGTCGATCTTCATAAACCCATAGGGGTCCGTCAAAGATGCGTTCGCAACCTGGAAAATCGTAGCCGTGCTTGCGAATGTTGTCCTGTCGCTTCTGCTCGTCCCACGTCGGCATTGATAGATTGTAGCTACTAAAAGCACTTCACCAACGAACGTGCTGTCTCGGGTTTGGCAACGTCGAGATCGCTGCCTCGTCGATTTCCGCGCTTCGTTCGCCCATCATCAGCGAAGCCGATCCATGTCGCGCACGATCGGCGAAGATGCCTGTGCCGAGATCGACCAAAACGCCGACGATCGCCACGGAGAGCCCATTCCATGACCACCCTACTTCCTGACCACGCGCCTGCAACGCCCGCCGCAGCGACCTTGACCATCGACCTCACCAACATCGTCGCCGGCTTGCGCAGCGCGCGCGAGGACTGGCGCGGCGCGCAGGGGCGCCCGCTCGCCGCGGGCGGGCGCGAGCTGCCCTCGGCGGACGCGATGGTGCGCATCGTCGAGGGTCTGCGCGGCGCGCTGTTTCCGATGCGGCTCGGCCCGGCCGGCCTGCGCCAGGAGACCGAGGACTATTACGTCGGCCACACCCTCGGCAGTGTGCTCACCACGCTGCTCGTCCAGGTGCAGCTCGAACTGTGCAACTTCTCGCAACGGCCGCGCGGCGAACCGCCGGAAGGCCGTGCCGCCGGCGCCGGCTGCGACGCTGGTCACGCGGCAGGCGACGCCGACATCGACGCCCGCGCCGTCGAGATCGTGCGCGGCTTCGGCGCCGCCCTGCCCGGCATCCGCACCCTGCTCGACAGCGACGTGCGCGCCGCCTTCGACGGCGACCCGGCCGCCCGCAGCGTCGACGAAGTGCTGCTCTGCTACCCCGGCGTGCTGGCCATGACCCACCACCGCCTCGCCCACGCCCTGTACCGCCTCGGCGCACCGCTGCTGGCGCGGCTCATCGCCGAGCACTCCCACAGCGCGACGGGCATCGACATCCACCCCGGCGCCCAGATCGGCCCCGGCTTCTTCATCGACCACGGCACCGGCGTCGTCATCGGCGAAACATCGGTGATCGGCAAGAACGTGCGGCTCTACCAGGCCGTCACCCTCGGCGCCAAGCGCTTCGCCACGGCCGAGGACGGTCGGCTGCAGAAGGGTGGCGCACGGCATCCGGTGGTCGAGGACGACGTGGTGGTCTACGCCGGCGCGACCATCCTCGGCCGCGTCACGGTCGGGCGCGGGTCGTCGATCGGCGGCAACGTGTGGCTGACGCGCAGCGTGCCGCCGGGCAGCCGGATCGCCCAGGCCGATCTGCGCGACGATGCGGCGCGGCAGACGGTGCCGGATGGGCGGCATCCGGACACGCCGGTGCGGTGACATCGCCCGCGTCGCGGATGACGTTGCGCACAGGTCGATGACAACCTCAGGCGCTGTCCGTCCCTTCCTCTTCGGCCGCTTCATCGGCCAAGGTCTGGCGTACCGCGCTTTCGATCAGGTCGAACACCGCCTCCGGCACCCGTGCCGCATACCGCACCCGCTTGCGCTTCGAGATGACGCCGGCATGCTCCAGGCACGCGACCACCAGTGTGGCGAGGTCGCTCCCGCGGACGTCCACCTGGGCATCGACGGCGCGCAGCACGCGGTCGTACCGCGCCAGAAACCGCGTCTCCTGGCGAAGTTCCACGTCGAGCGCCTGCGCTGCCATGCGAAAGCCGAACTCGACGCAAGCCGTGGCGTCCCAGTAGCGAAACACTGCCGCCGCTGCCTTGAAATCGAACAGATAGTCGCCGTCGTCCACCCAGGTGACCTGCACCGTGTTCCGCGCCTGCCTGGAATACGCCCGAAGCACGGCAAGGTAATCCGCTTCGTGGCGCTTCATGGCGATCGAGACAGGCAACAACAGGCCCTTGCCGAGCTTGCCCGAAGCGCACAGTGCCTGGTGGAACAGGAAGCGTGACAGCCGCCCGTTGCCGTCCATGAACGGGTGGATGAACACGAAGCCAAAGCTGGCAATGCTCGCCGCCACGATGGGGTCGATGTGCGCCGGGGTCGTGTTCGCAAACGCCATCCACTCGTGCATCAGCTCGGCGGCCAACGCCGGCCAGGGAGGCACATAGGTGACGCCGGAGGCGCCACGCCCCGGACCGCGCAGCCAGTTCTGCGTCGTGCGGAACTCGCTGGCCTGGTCCAGCGGGTTGCCGACGGTCGACGACTGCAGTTCGGTCAGGTACTCCTCGGTCAACGGCCGCGCGTCGTGGGCCTGCTGCAGCAACTGCACGAACGCCCGCGCCTTGTCCTCGCCGGGCGTTTCGTGCTCGATCGCGTACGAGTCCTCGGTCTCGTGAAGGTAGGCCCAGGCCAGCGCACGGTCCAGCATCGCCGGCCCGAGCGTCTGCGCGAATGCTGCCGCACGGCCGAGGATGTCCGCCGCCATGCCGGCCTGGATGGACGGCGTCCGCTCGACGGTGGCGCAATACTGCAATGAACCGAGCCCGTTGAAGTTCACGCGCCATCGGGCATTGCGCTGTGACGGGCCGGTCAGGTAGCGAGCGGGATCGAATACATCGACGTACCCGGCGGCAATGGCCGGGCGGCCTTCGACAATCTGGCCGGTGTAGGCCTCCCACAAAAACGCGGCGATGCGCAGATAGCGGCTGTTCGGCATTTCATGCAGCGCCACCCGCAGCCGCTCCTGCGAAATCGCCGCCATCACCTGCGACAGCACCTGCAAATTCACGCCTTCGTGCTTGAGCGCGAACAGCACGTGGTCCAGCGCATCGGCGCCCTTCGGCGCGACATGGGCCGGCACCGCCAGCACACGTTCTTCCGCCATCACGCGCGTTACCGGGCGAACGGCCGCCGGACGGGCAACGTCGAACACCGGAAGGGCCAGCGACTGGTGCAGGAACGCATAGCCAACCAAGGACATGTTTTGTTCAGGCGGATCGGTTTTTTATCATTTTCGCCGTTGCAGGCAATTTTTTGCACAGCTTTTTGCGATGGCCGGAAGCACGAAGTGACGACGTTTCAGTTCGACAAAAATGCAGGATCCAACCGGCGTCACGGAAACCGCAACTGCGAAAACCGCTTCGCTGCCGGTACCGCCCGACGCGACACCCCGGCGCCCAGATCGGCCCCGGCTTCTTCATCGACCACGGCACCGGCGTCGTCATCGGCGAAACATCGGTGATCGGCAAGAACGTGCGGCTCTACCAGGCCGTCACCCTCGGCGCCAAGCGCTTCGCCACGGCCGAGGACGGTCGGCTGCAGAAGGGCGGCGCACGGCATCCGGTGGTCGAGGACGACGTGGTGGTCTACGCCGGCGCCACCATCCTCGGGCGCGTCACGGTCGGGCGCGGGTCGTCGATCGGCGGCAACGTGTGGCTGACGCGAAGCGTGCCGCCGGGCAGCCGGATCGCCCAGGCCGATCTGCGCGACGATGCGGCGCGGCAGACCGTGCCGGATGGGCGGCATCCGGATACGCCGGTGCGGTGACGCACCCTCCACGTTGCGCGGCACACGTTTCGAGCGTCACCGTCGTTGCAATGCGGCACCAACTCGACGACGTCGACCGTTCAAGTCAGTCCGGCTTGCTCTCCCACAGACCGGGCATCACGGCACCAGACGTCCAGCCTGATGTCGTCGTCCACCAGGCGCAGCAATCGCGGCAGGCCGAGGTCGGCGTGCAGGCGGTCGTGCACGTCGTCGCCGGTGAGCGAGCAGCCGGCGATCGGGCGGCGCCAGTGCACGGCCAGCACGGTGCCGCCGGGGTTCAGCGTGACGAGCAATGCGCGTGTCATCTCGGACAAGGCCGGCGCGTCGAGGAAGTAGCCGATTTCGCTGACCACGACCAGGTCGAACCGTTCGGTGGACGGCCAGTCGCCCGGCAACCAGGCCTGGCCCACCGTCACGTGCGGCATCCCGGCGACGCGCTCCCTGGCGAGCGCGACGGCGCGCTCCACCCCGTCGGTCGAGAGCAGCCGTTCGCAGCGCTCGGCGAGCAGCGCGGTCAGCTCGCCGTTGGCGCAGGCGGGCTCGTAGGCGCTGGCATAGCGCTGTTGCGGCAGGCAGGCGAGCGTGAGCGTGCGCTTGCGGCGCTCGTACCAGCCGGTGCGAAAACCCCACGGGTCGTCGTTGCCGGCGAACATCGCCTCGAAGGTGTCGCGGCGGGGGGCGTCGAGGCCGTCGGGCGGGCAGGTCATGCGAAGTAGAACTCTGCGTCGCGCTGCAGCCGCTCGAGGAGGCTCGCGACGAGCACGGGGCCGTCGCCGGTGTCGCGAGGGGCCAGTTGCGTCGCGTGGGCCGCCAGCGCTTCACGCTTGGCGACTTGTGCCGCAGCGGTCAGCGGCAGCCGGCGCAGGCGCGACCAGGGCACGCCAGGGTCGCCCGGGCGGCTCCAGTGCCACATCCAGACCGGCGCTTCCAGGACATCGCAACCCACGCGCTCGCAAGCGTGCGCCACCGTGTTGCCGGTCGCCTCGTGGTCCGGATGACCGTCGAGACGCCAGGTGGTGACGACCAGGTCGCTCGGGCGCAGCAGTGCGTTCAGCCGCTCGTGGAGGGTCCCGGTCTGCGACGCCACGCTGCCGTCCGGCAGTGTCAGGCGCTCGACGTCGCGCCGATCGTGACCGAGGCGGGCAAGACCCGCCGCACTCTCCGCCCGTCGGGCATCGGCCAGCGCGGCCGGCGTCCAGCGCGACGAGCCGGGGTGGCTGCCTTCGCCATCGGTGACGGCCACGACGAACGCCGAGCCACCGCGGGCGTGGTGCAGGTGCAGCAAACCGCCGCAGGCGAGCACCTCGTCGTCGGGATGGGGCGCGACGACGACGAGCCGGCGGTCGCCCGGCAGACAGTCGTCGAGCGAGACGACCGGCACGTCGGCCAGCCCGGCCCACGCCTGCCACTGCGCCTCTGGCGTGCCGTCGCCGCGAATGACGCGTTCGCAAGGTGTGTCCATCGTGCCGGAGGCGCTGTGCGCGGCGCTCCGGTGCGTCAGAGCGCCCAATCGGTCTCCGACGGCGTGGCGAGCAGCCGCTCGGCGAGCGCCGCGTGGTCGCGCTCGGCATGGCTCTGCCGCACGAACACCGGCAGATCGGCTGCCATGCGGGCGAACCGCGCGTCTCGGCAGAACGCGACGGCGCCGAGCGCGCGCCCGGCTTCGTCGAGCACGAAAGTGGCGAGCGACTCGGCGGCCAGCCGCACCCGCAGCGCCACCACGGCCGCGTCGTCGCGGGGATGCCGATCGATCCAGTCGGCGGCTTCGCGCAACAGCGCCGCGACCGACTGCTGCGCCACGGCGACCTTGCCGAACGCGGCGAGGCGGAACGGGCTGCGCTTGTCGGCCGGCGCCTCCTGCAGGGTGCGGCGCAGCGCCTCGGCGAGCGCCATCGCCCCGCCCCACCAGCAAGCGGCGATGCCGGCACCGCCCTGCGAGAACCCGGGCCGCGCCAGATAGGCGCCCGGCGCGCCCACCCGGCATCCCTCGGCGCCGTCGAAATCGACCGTCAGGCTGGCGCTGTCGGCCATGCCCACGGCCTGCCAGTCGGACGCGGACACGCGCACACCGGGCTGCGCCAGCGAGATGGACACGAGCTGGGGCCCGTCCGCCGCATCGTCGGACCAGGCGGTGAGCAGCGCATGGTCACCGGTGGCCGCGCCCGAGCACCACGCTTTTCGGCCGTGCAGGCGCACGCGGTTCCCATCGACCGCGGTGAAGGTGGTCCGGGCGTCGGGCGCTTCCGAGGCCCACACGCCCCACACACCCGGCGCTGCCGGCACGCCGAGCTCGGCCAGGATGGCCAGCGCATCGGTGTGGCCTTCGTAGAGCTTGGCCAGCGACAGATCGTGCGCCGCGACAGCCGCCAGGATGCGCCAGCGCAGCGCCGTCTGGCCGGCACCGGGCAGCGGCAGCTGGTCGAGGCCGAGAGCGACGAGGCGCTGCAGCGTGACGGCGCAGGGCTCCGCCACGGCGCCGCCGGCCAATTCCAGGCGCAACCTCACGAGCAGCGGCCGCGCAACGTCGCCTGCGCCGACCCATGCCGCCTCGCGCTCGATGCGCTCCAAGGTGGCGCCGAACCCGCCGGGCGCGCGGAAATCGGGGCGGGCGCTGGTCACCACGCGCGGCGCCGCCGACCAGGCGATCGTGGCGCCGACCTTGCGCAGCGCCGCGACGAGCGCGACGTCTTCGCTGGTCTGCAGCGGCAGGAAGCCGCCCGCATCGATGTACGACTGCGCGCTGACCCCGAGATTGGCGCCGTGGATGTGCCCATGACCGTCCGCATCGTTGTAAGTGTGACCGTAATGGCGGCGCATGCGCTCCCCATAGCCGCCCCAGTCGTCGACCGCCACCGTGCCGCAGACGGCATCCGCGCCGAGCGCGAGTTGCGCCACGAGCCAGTCCGCGCCGACCAGCGTGTCAGCGTCGGTGAAGGCCAGCCAGCGCGCACCGGCCTCGATCGCCAGATTGGCGCCGAGCGCTCGGCCGACCCCCACGTTGCGCGCGTCGATCGCGACCGTGGTCGCCCCCATGCGCTCGGCGATGTCGCCGGTGGCGTCCGTGCAGGCATCGAGCACCACGATGACGAGCACGCGCTCCCCGTGCAACGAGGGATGGGCGGCGGCGCGGTGCAACGCGGCGAGGCAGGCGGCGATCGCATCGGCTTCCTGGTGGGCGGGGACGACGATGGCGATCAGAGGGCGTGTTCCGTTCGAACGCGGTGGTCAGCGGGGGTGGGAGCGAGCATTCTCAGAATGTAACAAACGGTCCCTCTGAGACGTGGAGCGACCGCATCGCCATTGCTCATCGATGCAAATAAAGCAACAATTGTCGCCAAATATGCATCGATCGCTACCCTCCGTCCTGTTTCCAGAGTACCGGCGACGCGTGCTCGGCCTGCTGCTGCTTCGCCCGGACGAGGCGCTGCATGGGCGTGAGATCGCGCGCCGGACCGGCCTGGCCGCCGGCACCATCACGCGAGAGCTGACCAGACTGGCAGAAGTCGGCTTGCTCAAACGCGAGAAGCGCGGCAACCAGCAGTTGTACAGCGCCGACACTGCAGCACCGATCTTTTCGGAACTGGCCAGCATCCTGCGCAAAACCTCCGGCATGGCCGATGTGCTGGTTCAGGCGCTGGCGCCGGTCGCCGCGAAACTTCGTGTGGCCTTCGTGTTCGGCTCGGTCGCGCAAGGGCGCGAAACCACCGGAAGCGACATCGACTTGATGCTGATCGGCGACATCCATTTCCGAGAGATCGTCGAATTGCTTTTTCCGGTTCAGGCGACGCTGGGACGCGAAGTGAATCCGAAGGTTTATTCGGCTATCGAATTTTCGACGAAGGCGTCGGTCGAACCGTTTCTCGCCGATGTTCTTGCGAAGCCGAAGATGTTCTTGATCGGGAATGCCCATGACCTTGCAGAACTTGCTCGGGATCAGCCTTGATGCCGTCGTCACCGACAAGGCCTCGGACAGAGCGCTCATCGCCGCCGCTGAACGCAACATCGCCGATGCGCAGCTCCGGAAATTGAGCACGGAAAACCGGTTCGACGCGGCCTACAAGGCGATCATGCAAATGGCCATGGTGGCCTTGAACGCGAACGGCTACCGGACTCTGAAGAGCAAGCCCGGACACCACCAGACAGCGATCCAGACGCTGCCGCTGACCCTCGGTATTTCCCAATCCAAAGTCATCGTTCTCGATGCGCTGCGCAAACAACGCCATCTCGCGGACTACTCTGGAGATTTGGTATCCGACGCGGCGGCGGCCGAGTGCGTCATGAGCGCAAACGAACTGGTGGCCCAAGTCAAGACGTGGCTGAGGGCCAACCGACCCGACCTGCTTTGACCCCGCTCGCCGTCGAATCGACGCTCACTGCTGAACCTGGTACTGCGGCCCCGCGACCACGAGGAATGCGGCCGTGCGGGCACGCTTCGAGGCATCGGCGGCCGGCACCGACCGGACTGCGGTCACGATCTGCTGCCGCGCGGCGTCGGGCAAACGGTGGTGCAGCAGCCGCGCATCGAGCGCGTCGACGAGGCGGTCGGGGTCGGCAGCGAGCGGCTCCAATGCGGTGAGCTCGATGCGGGTGCCGGTGGCGTCCGGCAGCGTCGGGTCGGGCTTGATCGGGCCGCCGAACAGCAGCCGCTCGGCGAACGCGGCGCGCTTCGAGCTGGTGTCGCTGTCGACGATCGCCATCTCGGGTGCGTAGAGGGTGGCGCCGCCGTCGGTGGTCATGGCGTGGTCCGGCGAGTAGAAGCTGAAGACGCTCGGGGCGGCGTACACGTTCTCGCCCATGCCGGCGCTCTGCCCGATCAGCGCCACGCCGTCGCTGCCCGTGCCGCCGAGCGCGCGCAGCAGGCCGGTCAGCCAGAGCACCGGCTCGCGCACCTTGCCGTAACCGGGGTCCGGCTTGGCATCGCCGCGCGCAGCCGGGTCGAGCAGGATCGCCCGCACCACGGCGCCCAGGTTGCCGCGCACGCCGTGGCCATCGTCGGCGAACACAGCCGAGATGCGCGCCACGTACTGCGGCGACGGGTTGCTCGTCACCAGCGCCTGGATCAGCCGCCGCCCGATGAAGGGGCCGACGTTCGGATGGCGGGCGATGTTGTCGAGCGCAGCGTCGAGGTCGAGGCGAGGGTCGGCCTGGCCGGGAACGACGATGCCGCCGAGGAGCGTTTTCGCGCCGGCGTCGTGCGCCTTCGGCACGGGCTGCAGCGTGCCGTCGAAGTACGCCGGATTGCGCGGCTTCGGCGTGGCGCCCGGCGCGGTCGGGTACGTCCAGCCGGTGAAGGCGCGGGCGAAATCGCGCACCTCGTCGGCGCCGTAGGTCGGCAGCGGTCGCCCGTCGGCGCCGAGCACCGGCGTGCCGTCGGCCTGCAGCCGCACCAGGCCGACGCTGAAGAGCTGCAGCACTTCGCGGGCGTAGTTCTCGTTCGGTGCCGTGTTGCCCTTGCCAGCACCAGCGGCGCCGCCGTTGTTGTTCGCCAGGTCGAGGTAGTCGCCCATCATCGGGCTCAGCGTCACGTCGGTCAGCAGCTGGCGGAACGTGCCGAACGCGTCGTCGATCAAGAGCTGCTGATAGCGCGCCATGGCATAGGCGCGGTTGTTCTTGCGGCCGGAGACGACGAAGATCTGCCCGAGCGCGAACGCCGTGCGCTGACGCAATTGGTCGGGCGCAGCGAGCGCGTTGCGGAAGAAGGCGCGTTGCAACTGGAACTCGGAAAACGCGTCGCGCCGGCACTGCTTGGCGGCGTCCATCGGGGCCGCGCCGCTGGCCGCGCTCGCTGCGGGCCGCCGCCGCGTCGTCGCCGCACACGTTCTTGGCCTCGCCGACCACCGGCGGCAGCGCCGGCAGGTGCGACGCAGGCAGCTGCAGCTGGGCATCGACGTACGCCGCCGCACCGGTGCGGCGCACGGCAGCGACCGTCTCGGGCGTCGGCCCGAACGAGGCCTGCTCGAGCAGGCGGATCGCGTCGTCCTCGGTCGTGGAGGCGGCGCCGACCCGGTGATCGCCGGGCACCGTGGCGCAGCCGGCCAGCAGCACGGCCGCGGCGAGGCCAACGACGCGCGCGGCCCGCCGCCCGTTCATGCCATGAACCCCAGATCCGATCGGGCGTAGTGGCCGATCCGCGGCACCACCGCCGCGAGGTCCGCGTCGCCGATGCCGAACCACCGTGCCAGCGTGGCGGCGACCTGGTCGTTGGACGTGCTCGGGATCCATCGCCCCTCGCCGCCCGCGTCGTCGGCGCCGCCGAGCGCCAGGTCGGGCAGCCGGCCGTAGCCGACGCCGCCACGCACGGCGCCACCGAGCACGAACTGGTGGTTGCCCCAGCCGTGGTCGGTGCCGCCGCCGTTGTTCGCGCGCAGCGTGCGGCTGAATTCGCTGAGCGTGAACAGCGTCACCTGGCGGTCCAGACCGAGTGCCTGCATGCCGCCGTCGAAAGCCTGCATCGCCGCGCCGAGCTCGCCGAGCAGCCGTGTCTGCTGCTGCAGCTGGTTGACGTGCGTGTCGTAGCCGTTCATGGCGACGAAGTAGATGCGCCGGCGCCGGCCGATGGCGTCGCCGGCCTGCAGCAGCCGCGCGACGCGCAGCAGTTGCCGCGACACGTCGCTGTCGAGCCCGGCGAAGGCCGCCGAGCGGATCGGTTTGAACGGGCGGCGGCGCGGCGAGGATCGGGTCGACGATGGACGCGGCCGACCAGGCGCCTTCGACGACGCGGCCGGCCTCGGTGGCCATCGGCGAGGCGACAGCGTCGCCCCACAGAGCGCGGTACGCATCGCCACGGGCACCGGGCGCCACGCCACCACCGAAGTTGCCTCGCGCCGGCAGCACGAGCGCGGAACGCGCGTCGCCCTGCAGGAAACGCTGGTTGCCGGCGAACGAGATCAGCGCCGGCAGGCCGGGCGACACGCTGGCGACGGTGCGTGTGTCCGCCGCGGCCAGCCGGTAACCCCAGCCCGTCGACGGCACCGCCGCGCCACCCTGCGGCGTGTCGTCACCGATCAAGGCTTGCGCGGCGTCCTGCTGGTCGGCATGCGAAAACAGGTTGCCCGGGCGGACGCCGCCTTGCAGAAAGGAAGCGCGGTCGAGCGGGCCGGTCAGCGCGCCGGTGTTGAGCACCAAGGCAAGCCGTCGCGCCGCCCATGCACCCGAGAGCGGCTGCAGCGCCGGATGCAAGCCGTGGCGTGCCACGCCGTCCGCGTCGGGCAGGCCGACGAGCGACTGCCGCGGCAGTGCCAGCGCGCCCCGTGCATGGGCATAGCGCGGGTAGCGGTCGTCGTCCAGTGGCACCACCGTGTTGTTGCCGTCGTTGCCGCCGAGCAGGAACACGCAGACCAGGGCTTTCGCATCGTCGTCGCCGCCGGGGCCGCGGATCGATGCCCCAGCCGCGCCAAGCGGCGCCGCCCCGGCGTGTCGCGCCAATCCCAGCAGCCAGGCCGCGGCGCCCGCGGCCAACACATTTCGACGGTGGAGTGCCATAGGCTGAAAACTGCTGGCGTCGCTGGCGGGTTGACGGGGTCACGCATCTTTACGGACTGTCCGCTGCCAGCAACCGATCACAGCGCCCCCACGCCCACCCATTCGACTGCATCCGCCCGCGCCACTTCGCGCATCTCACACGCATCGGGCGAGTGGCCCGACGTCTTGAATGAGGTGATGGCGATGCAGCGATTTCGGCTTGGGCCGGTGTGGATGGTGCTTGCGGCGCTCTACAGCGGCGCCCTGGGGGGCTGCGCCGGCACGGTGCCGATGGAGGCCACGGGGAGCAGCTACCGCATCGGCACGTCGCTGCATGGGCTGGACGCCGACGATGCCGCCCGGGCGCTGAGGCGCCAGCTGAACGCGCCTGCCACTGCACCTGTGCGCCGTGCCGTCCACACCGTGGTTCCGGAAATGCCCGCTGCCGCGATTCTGGCCGACACGCAAGGCACCGTCGATGTGTGGCTGCGCATCGACCGCCACGGCGCCGTGGTCGACGCGACTGTCCAGGGCACACCGCCCAGCATCCTGGCGCAGGCCGTGCTCGCGGCCGTTCGGCAATGGCGGTTCGAAGCGGCCGAATCGCCAACATGCTGTCTGCTGCAGAGCTTCGACTTCAAGACGCTGCCGAGCGCTCGCGGCGGCGCAGTGCATCCAAACGAGCTGCCCACGGCATCTCACTGACTCCAACCCAACGAAGGACACACCCCATGGACATGGACGGACTCATCGGCCTCATGTTGCCGATCGTCAGCATCGCCGCGGTCGTCGCCGCACCGCTGATCGCCGTGTGGATGGTGTTGCGCCACCAGCAGCGGCGCATGACGCGTCTGCACGACACGGTGCTGGCCCTGGCAAGCCAGGGCTTGCCGGTGCCAGCGGCGCTGCTCGACCCGCCACGCGCCCGACGGCCCTCGGCCCACCAGACGCCGTTGACGCTGATCGGCATCGGCGCCGGCCTGGCGGCGACCTGCGCGGTCATCGGCGACAGCGCCCTGCGGTTCGGCGCGCCGCTCGGCCTGCTGCCGTGCGCGATCGGCGTGGCACAGCTGATCGCGCTCAGGCTGGACCGGCGCGACGCGGTTCGGTCCGATGACGACACCGCCTGATGACTCGGAGGCCCGCTGGCTGGCCCTGGCCGCCGCCGGCGACGCCGCCGCCTTCGGCGCGCTGGTGCGCTCGCACCAGGGCCGGGTGCGGCAACAGCTGCGCCGGCTCACGCGCGGCAACGACGCCCTGGCCGACGATCTGGCGCAGGAGACCTTCGTGCAGGCCTGGACGCACCTGCCCGGTTTCCGGCGCGACGCCCGCTTCTCGACCTGGCTGTACAGCATCGCCCACACACGCTTTCTCATGCATCTCAGGTCCCCGGCTGGCCGCGACGCTGCAACGGCGGTTTCGGCGGATGCCCCGTCGTTCCAGACTGACGAGAGTCACATCGACGACCTGGCCATGCTGCCGACACCCACCGTCGACGTGCCGGCCATGCGCCACGACCTGCAACGCGCGATCGCCCAGCTGAGCGAGGCGGAGCAGCGGGCGCTGTACCACTGCTATCACCTCGATCTGACGCACCAGGAGGCCGCAGCGGTGTTGCAATGGCCGCTGGGCACGTTGAAGTCGCACATCGACCGCGCCAAGACCCGACTGAAGGTCCTGCTGGCGGCGTGGTCACCGGACAAGGAGACGCCATGACGACACCATCCCCCTCGACGCACGGCAACGACGACTGGCTCGATGCGCTGCTGCAGGCCGACCGTGCGGACGAGGCGCCCGCGATCGCCGACGACGGCTTTGCCGATCAGGTGCTCGCGCGCATCGCGCAAACGCGCGCAGCCCGCAGCGGCGCCGCGGCGGTGGGCACTGCGCCGGCAGCGGCCTTCGCCCGTCAACGTGCGATGCAACGGGATGCTCTGCGCTGGGCGCGCTGGACTCGCGCCGGCAGCGTCGCCGGAGCGCTGATGGCCGCGGGGATGCTGGCCGCTGTCGGCGGGCCGCCGCCAGCGCGCCGTGGTGGCCGGCCGGGCTCGCACTGGGCACCGCGCTGACGGCGTGGGCCTTGCTGCAAGACGGGATGGGCTGACCTGCCGCCACGGCCTGGCCGTGTGGCACCCGTGGTCGGTGCCGCGGCAACGCAGGCTGGTACGCTCATCGCCATGCTCGCCGCCCGCCTCGCCCACCTCCTGCAGCGGCGCGGCATCCACTATGCGTGGGTCGTCGCGGCTGTCACGTTCGTGGCGATGCTGACGACCTCGGCGGCGCTCGGGTTGCCGGGTGCGTTGCTGCAGCCGCTGGTCGCGGAGTACGGCTGGTCGGTGGACCGGCTGTCGTCGGTGTTCGCGGTGCGCTTCGCGCTCTTCGGCTTGCTCGGGCCGTTCTCGGCCTTGTTCATCGCGCGGTTCGGCGTGGTGCGGGTGATGGTGACTGCGGCGACCCTGATCGCCGCCTCGCTGCTGCTCGCGACGCGCGTCACGACGCTATGGCAGTTGTTCGCGCTGTGGGGGCTGGTGCTGGGCGTGGGCACCGGGCTCACGGCGCTGGTGCTCGGGGCGGTGGTCGCGAGCCGCTGGTTCGTGGCGCGGCGCGGGCTGGTGGTTGGCCTGCTCGCCGCCAGCACGGCCACCGGGCAGCTCGTGTTCCTGCCGATCGCCGCCTGGCT
>CAMQQG010000181.1:0-37816 GCA_947034895.1 Rhytidiadelphus loreus | reverse complement strand
GATCGAAGGGTTCAGCTTCGAGAAACTGTTTGTAACCCGCGCGTACCACGGCATGGTCGTCGGCAATCAATACTCGTGACATGAAAATTCCTGATGTTGTTGTTTGTCATACCCATGACGTACTCTTTCGGGCGCCGAAGCGCGCGCAACCGGCCTAGATGATAAGCCTATAGCGCGTACGGGACATCCGTTTTTACCCCCCTTGGACCGTGCTCCATGAACAGCCTATCGGACCACATCGAGCAAAACATCGAAAGCGTCGTTGCTTTGCAGCGAAGAGAGTGGGAGCAGGCCAGCCTTTCGCAGCGGCGCGTGGAGCGGGTGGGTCGTTTCATCGGCCGTCCGGTGTACCTGGTCGCGCTGCTGCTGCTCGTGATCCTGTGGATTGCAGGCAATACCGCGGCCCCGCGCCTGGGACTGCGACCCTTCGACCCCTATCCCTTCGAACTCCTCGACGGCGTCGTGACGCTCGTGGCGCTGATCACCACCACCATCGTGTTGATCGCGCAGAACCGGCTGACCAAACTCGAGCAGCAGCATACCCATCTGGCGCTGCAGGTGAACCTGTTGACCGAGCAAAAGGTGACCAAGCTGATTCATTTGATCGAGGAGTTGCGGCGCGATCTGCCCATGGTCAGGGACCGCCACGATCCCCAGGCGGCCGCGTTGCAGGAGCGCACCCAGACGGAGGACGTCCTGTCGGCCATCGAGGAGGTGGGACTGATCGACGACCTGGAGGATCCCCCCGCTAACGCCGGGGCGACCCCGAAAAGCAGTTAATATCGGCCCATGAACGCACTTCGCGATTGGTACCCCCTCATAGAGCCCTACGCAACCGGACGTTTGGCGGTCGACGACATTCACTCCCTGTATTGGGAGGAGTGCGGCAACCCTGAGGGTATACCGGTGGTGTTCCTGCACGGCGGGCCGGGCGGCGGCTGCTCGACCTCGAGCCGGCGCTATTTCGATCCCGCGCGGTTCCGCATCGTACTTCTCGACCAGCGGGGTGCGGGCCGCTCGACGCCGGCGGGGGAATTGCGCAACAACACCACGGCGCACCTGGTGGGTGACCTTGAGGCGCTGCGCCGTTCGCGGGGCATCGACACCTGGCATCTGTTCGGTGGTTCTTGGGGATCGACCCTGGCGGTGGCCTATGCACAGGCGCATCCGGAAGCGTGCTCGAGCCTTACCCTGCGCGGCATTTTCCTGATGCAGGAATTCGAGATTCGCTGGCTTTTCGATGCGGGCCGGCTGTTTCGCCCGGACGCGTGGGAGGCACTGCGCGGCGGCCTGCCGCCCGAATGGCAGGCGGGTGATCCGTTGGAAGGCTACGCGGCCCTGCTGGATCATGCCGACCCGGCGGTCCGGCTGGCGGCGGCGCGCCGCTGGAGCATCTTCGAGGCAACGCTTGCCAACCTGGTGCCGAACGCCACACGTATCGCCGAGGCGAACGACCCGCACGTCGCCCTGGCGATGGCCCGCATCGAGGTGCATTACTTTCGTAACAACCGCTATGACCCCGACGATGCGCTGTTGCAGGGCATGCCACGGATGAGCCACCTGCCCGGAACCATCGTGCAGGGCCGCTACGACTTGCTGTGCCCGCCCATCACGGCCACCGCGCTGCACCGCGCGTGGCCGGGATCACGCTTGTTCATCGTGGACGATGCCGGCCACTCCGCCACCGAGCCGGGCATCCGGTCGGTGCTGGTGACCGCCATGGATGCGATCGCCGCGAGCGCTTGAAAAGGCAGGGGCGGCGTCTCATATTGCAGCGACGGACGTAAGGAGGGCTCATGGCCACAGGTTGGGCGGGCGATGGGGCAGTGCAGGATCAGATCGACGCGACGGTCAAGGATGGGATCAAGCGTGCGCAGAGCCAGCTGCGTCGCGGACCCTCGCTGACGCATTGCGAGGAATGCGATGCCGAGATCCCGGAGGCGAGACGAGCCGCCATCAGCGGCGTCAGCCTTTGTGTGACCTGCCAGGACGCCCTCGACAAGGAAACCGCCAAGTTCAGCGGCTATAACCGCCGCGGCAGTAAGGACAGTCAGCTGCGCTGAGCGAATAACACGGGGCGCCATTCACGCCGGCAGGTATCGCACAGATAGACCCCGCCATGCAGGCTGCGGCCGACCAACCGGCCATCGGGAAACTCGGCCCAGTTGCCGGATCCCACCACTCCGGGTTCACCCACGCGCACGTACAAGCGGCAGTGGGGATTGCTGCAAAACGGGTGGTCCTTTTCCAGGCCAAGCATCGATTGAGCATTCCCCTCGGGACAAAGCAACACTACTGGATATAATTACAGTATCCGCATCGGGCGATGATTTCAAGCGTGCTCGGCCCGCTGGAGGGCGCACGATGATTGCTACGCTTTTGGCATACTGCCGGATGATTGACGCAACGGCGGATCGGATGGAGGGTGACCGGATCGGGGTGGGTGTCGATTTTGGCACGTCAAATTCAACAGTGGCGTGGTTCGACGGCGCGCAGTTGCGATTCGTGAGTGTCGAGACGGCGGGTCCGATCCTGCCGACGGCCATTCATCTGAGCAAGGAGTTCGTCGGCACCACGGGTTCCGACGCGATCGCGCAGTATGTGGAGGAGAACAGCGCCCGTTTGGTTCACCTCGTGCCGGAGATCATCGGTCAGGCGGCGGGCACCATCGACGATCGTACCAGTGACGATCAGATGAGCGAACTCGAGACCTCCCGCGACGTGGTGTTCGGGCCGCTCATCGACCATGGACTGCCCGGTCGGCTCTTCTTGGGACTCAAACGATTGCTCGGGAATTCGGCGATCGACCGGTTGTTCGTGTTCAACCGGGCGTATCGCCTGGTGGCCCTGCTCACCCCGGTCCTGCTGCGCCTGCGCGAAAGCGTCGAGCGTGACCTCAAAGCCCCCGTGCGTCGCGCGCACATTGGCCGTCCGGTGGACTTCGAGGGTGGCGGCGGGGACGCCGCTGCGCACTCACACAACTCCTTGGCCGTTGCGCGGCTCACCGAAGCTTGCGAGCACGCGGGATTTCGTGACATCGAGTTTTATCCCGAACCCATCGCGGCCACGGTCAGTTTTCTCTGGCAGCAGCGGCTGGTGACGGGGGGGAACGTACTTACCGTCGATTTCGGCGGGGGCACCCTCGACTTGAGCGTGGTGCGGCATGAGGGTGCTCGATTCGAGGTGCTCGCCACGGCGGGCGCCGACCTCGGCGGCGACCGTATCGATCAACTCATGTTCAGGCACTTCGTGTTTCCGTTGCTCGGCGAGGGCGAGTCGTGGCCGCGGCAGGTCGACGGCCGGCAGATCGAAACCGTATTCCCGTTCAACGAGTACGAGGAGGGGCTGTTGAACTGGGCCATCACCCACACGCTCAACCAGAATCGCTACAAGACCAAGCTCACCGAACTCATCGCGCGCGGCGGGCCCGCGGCGGTCAAGTTTGAGCGATTGAAAGATCTCATCAACTACAACTACAGCTACAACATCTTCCGCGCCATCAAGCAGGCCAAGGCTGAGTTGTCCGTCGCCACCGACGCCTCGATCGACATCCCTGAGCTGAACCTGACGGTGCCCGTCAGCCGCGCGCAGTTCGAACGGATGCTCGAGGGTATGATGCGCCGTCTGGCCGACCTGGTCGGCCAGGTGCTGGCGCAGTCGGGCCTCGGGGCGGCGGAGATCGACTTGGTGGTGCGCACGGGCGGCTCGTCGCAGATCGTCGCCGTCAAACAGCTGCTCGACGATTTCTTTCCCGGCAAGGTGACGGAGCACGACCCGTTCACCAGCGTGGCCGGGGGGCTTGCCATCGCGAACTACCACCGGTATCACTTCGACGCGAGGTCCGCGCCGTGAAAATAGCCCCCTTCGCCGTCGAACAATGGATGAACGCCCATGAGACGCGGTGTCGTTTCAACCTGGCCGAGACCTGCGTCGAGTCGCTCACGCTCGCGGGGCTGCTCGATCTGGCGGGCTGCACCACCGCCATGCTCGAGGAACTGCTGCCGTTGCAGATGACGTACGGCGCCATCGAGGGCAGCCTGCGACTGCGCATGGCCGTGGCCGGCCTTTACTCGTCCAAGGCGGCGCATGATGTGCTCATCACGCACGGCGCGGCCGGCGCCAACGCGTTGCTGTACCAGGGCCTGGTCGGACCGGGTGACGTCGTGGTGTCCTTCGTCCCGACCTACCAGCAGCACTATTCGATCCCCGAAAGTCTGGGGGCGGAGGTCAAGCGACTGCCGCTGCGCCCGGAAAACGGGTACCTGCCGGACCCTGACGAACTGCGTCGGCTGGTCTCGCCGGCGACCCGACTGATCGCTTTTTCCAACCCGAACAACCCCACCGGCTCGTTGATGGACCGGCCGCTGCTGGACGAGATTGTGCGCATCGCGGCCTCGGTGGGCGCCTATGTGTTGAGCGACGAGGTGTACCGCGGGACGACACAGGACGATGTGTACAGCGCGTCCGTCGCCGACCTTTACGGCCGGGGCATCAGCGTCGGCAGCATGTCGAAGGCGTTTTCGCTGGCGGGCCTCAGGCTGGGATGGATGTGCGGTCCGGCAGAGGTGCTGCGCGCCGCCGAGGTGCATCGCGACTACAACACCATCAGCGTCGGAATGCTCGACGACGTGTTTGCCGCGCTGGCGCTGGAGAACAGCGGGAACATTCTTGCACGCAGCCGTGCCATCGTGCGCGAGAACCTCGCGGCACTCGACACGTGGATGCGCGCGGAGCCCGGCATGTCATGGTGCAAGCCGCGGGCGGGCACCATCGCCCTGCTGGCCTATGATCTCGACATGCCGTCGAACGAGTTCTGCAGCCGTTTGCTGGACGACACCGGGGTGCTCTTCACGCCGGGCAGCGCCTTCGAGGTCGAGGGCTGTGTGCGCATCGGTTATGCGAACAATCTCGCCATCCTGACGGAGGGCCTTGAGCGGACATCGGGTTTTTTACGGACGGTGCGCGGACGGGAGCAGCGGCCCTAGCGATTTTTCAGCATGGTCTGCTGAAAGAAATCCCACGTGTCCTGTGCCCATTTCGGCGCCAGGGTGTGACCGAGGCTGTGATCGAAGGCGCACTCGATGTATTCCGCCGCGCAGCCGTTGAAGGCCACGCAAGATTTTGTCGCCACCGTGGATTTCACGGGCGTGGTCGCGGCGCTGCAGGAATTCAGGAACTGAAACAGCCTTGATGTGGTGGCGAAATCGGGCGGTGGATAGGAATTGTCGCCGCCCTGCGCATGCTCGAACCGCACCAGAGGATGATGCTTCGCCGGGCAGGGCATGTCTTCGTAGGTTTGATAGTTGGCCGTGTCGCGAAATTCATCGGTGCCGGAATTGGCCGCCACGGCGCGCAGCAACTCGCCGCGTGTGCAGGCAAGCGCAATGACGAAATCGGCGCCCCAGGAGAAACCCGCCGCGAACACGTTCGCTTGGTCGACACAGTAGGCGGACTCGACGTCCTTGACCAGATTGTCGAAGAACGGCAAGTCGCGTCCCGTCATGCGCGAATCCCAGCCCACGCCGAACTTCTGGAACTTGATGCCTTCGGGAAAGACGAAGATACCGTTGCCGGACGCACCATCGGCCTTCTGCAATCCCCAGCCGATGGCCTGCGCGGGATTGCCCCCGGAAGCATGGAACACGAAAAAAAGCGGATAGGTGCGTGAGCTTCGATAATCGGAGGGAACCATGATGCGATAGGCACGCGTGGTGCCCTCGCCATCCTTGGTCGACAGCGCGAGATTGCCCGTTTTCGCGTTTTGCACACCACACCCTGAGGACCCGGTCGTGGCTGCGGCATCGGGTGCCGCAGCCCATGCACCGGCTGCCTGCAAGGCGAACAGAAGCACTGTCGCCGACAGACCTAAAACGAATGCCAGTGCCGGTCTGCCGCCTTGACTGTGCCGCCTCATCTAAGCTCTCCCGTTGAACTGTCGGTTCCCGACGAAACAGCGCGTAGTTCAACAGAAGATGGGCGTGTGGTCACGCGCCTTGGCCCGCTCCAGGTCAATCCTCGCGCAGCGACGCCATGTCGATGACGTATCGAAAACGGACCTCGCCATCTTCCACACGCCGGTAGCAGTCGTTGATGTCCTGGATCTTGATGACTTCGATGTCGGGGCCGATGCCGTGCCCGGCGCAGAAGTCCAAGACCTCCTGGGTGTCGCTCAGGTTGCCGATCAGCGAACCCGCGACATGTTTGCGGTGCATGACCAGTTGCTGATGATTTACGGGCTCCATGGGCTCGATCGCCCCCACCACGCAGATGGTGGCATCGCGTTTGAGCAGAAGAATGAAAGGATTCAAATCGTGCTTCTCAGGGATGGTCGAGAGCAGGAAATCGAACGTAGATTTCATTGCCGTAAGCGCGGCCGTGTCCTTTTCCAAAACGCCCCTGACCCCAAGGCGGCGTGCCTCCTCAAGCTTCTCTTGCGTGCTCGTGAACACGGTGACCTCCGCGCCCATGGCCTTCGCGAGCTTGCACGCCATGTCGCCGAGTCCGCCGAAACCGATGATGCCGACCTTGTCGCCGCTCTTGACCTTCCAGTGCTTCAGGGGTGAATAGGTGGTGACACCCGCGCACAAGATGGGTGCGGCCACCTCCGGTTTCATTCCCGCCGGGATCTTGAGCGCGAAGTCTTGCTTCACCACCAACACATCCGAATATCCACCGTAGGTGTTGTCTCTGCCGTACATGTTGGAATGATCGGGCGTCATGTTCGCGGGAACCATGGGACCGTTGTAGGTGGCGAGCCAGCTGTTCGGACCCTCGCAATAGTTCTGATCACCCGCGTGGCAGGGTGCGCACACCCGGCAGCTGTCGATCATGCAGCCGACGCCGACCATATCGCCCACAGCGAAGCGCCGCGCGGCGGCGCCCACCTTGCGCACCCGGCCAACGACCTCGTGACCCGGCATGCAGGGGTACACCGTGTTCGACCATTCGTTCTTGACCTGGTGAATGTCGGAGTGGCATACCCCGCAAAATAGGACCTCGATTTCCAGCTCGTCGCTTTGCACATCGGCGCGCTCGAACTCCATGCGCTTGAGGCTGGAGAAGGAATGTTTGGCGGCATAGCCGACGGCTTTGATCATTGCAGTTTCCTTGGGTCATAAACGGAGAAGTCGGCCGACAATGCTACGCTGGCCCGGCGGGTACAGGCCGCGACCGCGGCCTCTGCACACCGTCACCTCGGGTAAGATTACACCTGCATCGACGGTGGCAGCAGTCATGCCTGGCGGCGCGTGACCGCCCCCCGTGCAATAATCGACGCACGAGCCGGGTGCTTACCCGGCTCTGCGTATCGGTCGCTTGCCGAGAGGGTGGGGAGTGGTCACGGGGATGGGAGCGGCCGGGTATGGCCGCCGTTGATAACGAGAACGATAGGGCGGGGGCGGCAAGCGAAACGGTCGCTGCCCCCGGTCATTTGAAGTCCCATTTCATCTGATCCGCGATGGGTATGCCACGCGCCGTGTCGACGCAGTGAGGCAGATAGCTCGTAAACGGCGGCGAGGCAGCGACGCCTTCACCGCGCAGGCGCTGGTTGTCGAACACGTAGTTGAGCTCGGCGAAGCCGCCGTACAACTGCATCGCGCGGAGCAGCAGCCGGCGGTTCGCGCCGGGGGCGATCTCGCGCATCCGCGGCAACATGCGCACGAGTTCCGCACCGCCGATTTTACGATAGGTCCCGCCCATCGGCAGCGTGCTGAGCGCCTTGGACATGACCAGGTCGAGCGCCGCGAAGCTCACGCTCGATTCGGTGCCCGCCGAGACGTGGTAGACATCGTGCTCGAGGAACTCGCGCGTGGCGAGCGTCAACAGCACGCTGGCGCACCAGTCCGCGGGGATCACATCGATCAGATCATCGAGATCGCAGGTGAATGCGCCGAGCAGCTGGCCGACGAGGAACACCCAAAAGATGCTTTGCGAGGGTGAGACCCCGAGCTCGGTGTGGCCGACGACGATGGACGGTCTTGCGATGACCAGGGGAAGGTCCGGCAGCTCGAGACGCAGACGCCGTTCCGCTTCCGCCTTCGACGCGGTATAAGGCACCAGATGATCGTGATTCGCGGCAAGCAGATCCGACTCCGCAATCAAAGCGCCGCTACCGCGCGACGGTCCGACGGCCATGGCCGTACCGACGAACAGGAAGCGCTTCATTTTCTTCGCATCGAGCGCGTGCGCCAGTGCGAGGGTGCCGTCGACGTTCACCGTGGGTATGGCGGGATTATTGGAGAACGTGGGCAGCGCAGCCGCGTGAATGACCCGGTCGATGGAGCGCAGCTGCGGGTGATTCTTGAAGGCGGCGGGTCGCGCGAGGTCACCTTCCATGATGTAGCCCGTGCCGAGCGAGGCGATCTCGTCGGCGGTCGAGCCGAGCCTCTGCAGATTGTCCAGAATGCGTTTCCCGGGCGAGCCGTCGAGTGCATTGCGCGCGAGGAAAAGCAGCCGGTTGCCATAGCCCGCGCGCAGTGCGGCCACGGCGATGGCGCCGCCCAGGAACCCGGTGGCGCCGGTGATCAAAAACGTACGCTCGGCAGTGGTCATCGGCATCTCGTGGGTAGGACGGTGTTCCCCCGTCCTTTGTGGACGCAGTCTCGGCGGCCGGCGTTGAGCGCGGATGTCAGCGGGCGCATGGCGCATTTCAATTGCAATGCTCCTGCGCCGGCCTGACATCAGGGCCGAGTGACAGCCCTGGATCCTGTCAGGCCAACCCATGATCATCAAGGACCGATGCCCGCTGCCGTCAGCACTGCTCTGCCTCGCACTGTGCGCCGGCGCCGCTGCTGCGGATGAGGGATCCGGGGCGGACCCGGCCCCGCCAGGAGCTGACGCGGATCACCTTGCCCTGGGTCCCGGGAGCTATGTCACCTCGAGCTACCCCGGAGCGCGCAGCACGCGCAGCGTGACGATCCCCTTCGTCGACGCGGAATATGCGGGCCGCTTCTATGCCAACGCGGAGGACGTGGCGGGCGTGTATGCGTTCAAGGATGCCGGCACCGAAGCGGGCGCGGCAGTGGCGTACGATCTGACGCGGAGGCTCGCGCGGGACGATGAACGTTTCCGGTATCTGCGCGACATCCAGGCGACCCCGCGCTTCAAGCTATTCGCCAGCCGGACCGTGTCGTTTCTCACCGGGGATGCCAACGTCGCGACGGACGTGGCCGGGCGCGGGCAGGGCACGCTGGCGCAGGCAAATGCCTGGGCGACGGTGCCGTTCACCTCCCGTATCGTCTTGAGCACCGGCCCGGGGCTGACCTGGGCCGACACCGACTACATGCGCACCTTCTTCACCGTGTCGCACGCGCAGGCGGCCGTGTCGCCCCTGCATGCGTATACGGCCCGTGCGGGGTTGGTCGACGTGCATTGGAACGGCATCCTGGGATATCAGGTTTCCTCGCGCTGGAGCCTTGGGGTGTCCGATGAGTACGGACGACTGCGCGGTGCCGCCGCGGCGAGTCCGGTGACACAGACCCGGGCACAGACCATGCTGCTGGCCTGGGCCGCCTACAAATGGCAATGATTCATCGGCCGATTCGGCGGCGCAGTTGCGCCCATATTGCGGAGAAGCCGAACAGCAGCATCAATGGCATGGCCAACGCCCGCGGCTGAAGGTACGGTGGCAGAAGAGACGGCGTGGAGGAATGAAGGTCCACGTGATCGGCGCGTAATAGGAGGTCGCCGCGCGTTTCGTGCGCGGTGCCTGCCAGCACAGCGACGTCCGGCGATTCGGCGCGAGCGACCGCATACTGGCGCGTGTCAGGGTCGAAGTAGCTGAACGCCAGGGGCGGCAGGCGCTGGGTGCCGGGCGCCTGGGGCACCACGGCCTGTTCGAACACCTTCTCCCCGCGGTAGCCGGCGGCGTCCGATGCCTGGAAGCTGGCGCGCGGGTGATAGGCCTTCCAGTGCTTCACCTCGCCGAGCATGGTCGAGGCGACCCGGTCGAAATTCCCCGCCCCCTTGACGTGCATGCGCAGCAACAGCGGCTCGCCCACCGCGACCGTCGAGCCGGACACGTCGCTGGTAATGGCGAATCCGACGGGCTTTCCCTCCGTGGGCAGCGCCAGCACGTTGAAGGTCATCGGCTCGTTGGCGGCGAGCATGGGTTGTTCCGTGGTCGCTTGAAACATGCTTTGGAACGCAGGGTCCGTGAACGCGTCTCCGCCCGTGGACTCGTCCACGAAGTTTGCCTCCCGGTCGTGGGCTGCCGGCACCCGCACGGTGAGGGGCGCTTCGATGACGAGTGACAAGGAGCCGGGCTTGATCGCGGCCAAGACGCTGTGCCAGGCCAATAGCGTGAATGGTTTGCCGCCGATGACCGCCTCCTCCCGCTGCGGTTCTCCGGAGAGTACGTTGAGGGTGAATGCATCGCCGCGCAGACGCGGCGGATTGTCGAGCGATGCGACGACACCGTCCTGGGCACCGACCTGAATGTCGATGGGCACGCTCTCGCCGACGAACAGTTCACGCTTAGGGATGCGCAGATGAACGAACACCGACCCGTCGGGAATCACCGGGCCGGCCGCATCACGCCCGGATGCGGCCCCGTGCGCAACCCCCTGCGTCAACGCGGCGGCCAGGACCAGCAGCGTAATCATGTCAATCCATCGAGGTGCATGCATGCAGGTGAACCCTCAGAACACGATTCGCATCAGTCTAATCGCTTAACTCGGCGACCCTGTAGACTTAAGTCTTTCGCGGCGATTGTGCCAGTCGTCAATGCCGCAAACTTCAACCAGGAGTGTCCACATGCCGGAGATCGGACCGATGCAGCTACAGCTGCGTTCGCGCGTCGGCGGCGACGCGCGGCTCGAACTGTCCCTCGTGGAGATTGCGGTGCCGACCCCCGCAGCCGACGAGGTGTTGATCCGCGTGGAGGCGGCGCCGTTGAATCCGTCGGATCAAGGCCTGTTGTTCGGTGCGGCGGACCTGTCGACGGCGGTGATGGCCGGAACGCCCGCGCGCCCGCTGGTCACGGCCACCATTCCCGCCGCGGCAATGAAGGGCATGGCCGGTCGTTTGGAGCAGTCCCTGCCGGTCGGCAACGAAGGCGCCGGTGTGGTGGTCGGCGCCGGCGCGTCCGACGCCTCGGCCGCGCTCATGGGCCGGCGTGCCGCCGTGTTTGCCGGCGCGATGTACACGCAGTACCGCGTCGTCAAGACGTCGCAGTGTCTGGTCCTGCCCGACACCGTGAGTGCGGCCGAGGGTGCCTCCGCCTTCGTCAATCCGTTGACCTGTCTGGGAATGCTCGGGACTCTGCGCAGCGAGGGGCATCGCGCGCTCGTGCACACCGCCGCGGCATCGAACCTCGGCCAGATGCTCGTGCGCTTGTGCGCCGAAGAGAACGTGCCGCTGGTCAACATCGTGCGCAGCGCCGCGCAGGAATCGCTGCTGCGTGCGATCGGGGCACGCCACGTCTGCAATTCACAGTCGGCCGATTTCACGGCGGCGTTGACCGAGGCAATCACCGCTACGGGCGCCACCCTGGCTTTCGACGCCATCGGCGGGGGCACCCTGGCGGGGCAGATCCTCAGCGCGATGGAGGAGTCGGTCAACCGCAACGCGACCGAATACAGCCGTTATGGTTCGACCGTGCACAAGCAGGTGTATGTGTATGGCGGCCTTGATACGGGTCCCATTGAAATCAGGCGCGACTTTGGCATGGCCTGGGGCGTCGGCGGCTGGCTTGTCATGGCGTTCCTTCAGCGGTCGGGCCCGGCGGTCGTGGAGCAGTTGAAGCAGCGCGTGGTGGCCGGATTGAAGACCACGTTCGCGAGCTGCTACACGCAGGAAATCGCACTGACGGAGGTGATGAGCCTGCCGTTCATCGAGGCGATCTCGCGGCGGGCAACCGGCCGGAAATACCTCATCAATCCGACCCTGGCCCGGCGGCCTTGAAAGCGCGGGCGCGCGGCATCACATCAAAGGTCGATCCAGCACGGGAGGATTGCGCATGATTCGATTGTTAAGACTTTGGCGCGTGGGCGGTCAGGATCTACGTTTTCTCTGGTTCGCGCTGCGCCATCCGGACAGACCTATGTGGCTGTGGCCGGTGACGCTCGCGGTGGCGTTCTACGCACTCGAACCCTTGAATTTTGCGATTCCGCTGCTTGGCGTGGTGGACGATCTGGTGCTCGTTCCGTTGGTGCTGCATGCGCTGCTCAAGCTGCTGCCCGGACACATACGGACCGGCTTCGCTGACCGGTCCGCGGTGGTGAACTAGGGCTTACGCCACGAGGTCGACCACCTTGCTTTCGAGGACTTCGATCTGAAACGGCTTGGTGAGCAAGTGCATGCCGGAATCGAGATGACCATGGTTCAGCACGGCATTTTCGGCATAGCCCGTGATGAACAGGATCTTGAGCTCAGGGCGTAGCGTGCGGGCGGCATCCGCCACCTGTCGGCCGTTCAGGCCGCCGGGCAATCCGACATCGGTGATGAGCAGATCGATACCCGGGTGCGAGTGCAGCAGCTTGAGACCTGCCGCGCCCTCGGCGGCTTCCAGCAACTCGAAGCCGCGTTCCTGGAGCACGTCGCAGACCAGCATCCTCACCGTGGGCTCATCGTCGATGACCAGGATCGTGCGACCGCGACCGCCGACGGACGGTGGGTGCCGGTTCATCGCCGGCAGTGGTTGCGTCGCTCTACCCGCGTGCCGCGGCAGGTAAATGCGCGCCGTCGTGCCCATGCCGGGCTGCGAGTGCATGCGCACCTGGCCGCCCGATTGCCGCGCAAATCCATACACCATCGACAACCCGAGGCCGGTGCCCATGCCGGCGGGTTTGGTCGTGTAGAAGGGGTCGAACGCCCGCGATAGAACCTCGGGCGTCATCCCGGTTCCCGTGTCGGTCACGCCCAAGGTGACATACTCGCCGGGCGGCAGGTCGCGTTCACGTCCCCAGCGATCGTCGATATGCCGGTTGGCGGTCTCGATGGTCAACCGCCCGCCGTCGGGCATCGCGTCACGTGCGTTGATGCACAAGTTGAGAAGCGAACTCTCCAGCTGATGGGCATCGACCAGAAGGTTCCACGGCGCGGGTTCGCAGAGCACCTCCACGTCCACGGCCGGGCCCACCGTCCGGCGGATGAGTTCCTCCATGTGGATCACGAGATCGTTCGGGTCGGTCGCCTTGGGATCGAGGGTCTGACGACGTGCGAAGGCCAGCAGGCGTTGGGTGAGCGCGGCCGCGCGCCGGGCTGCTCCTTGCGCCGAGTCGACGTAGCGACCCAACTCCGCAAAGCGGGCCTGTGCAATCAACTTGGTCAGAAGCTCGAGGCTTCCGCAGATGCCTGCCAGCAGATTATTGAAGTCGTGGGCGATGCCGCCGGTGAGCTGGCCGATGGCCTCCATTTTCTGCGCCTGCCGCAAAGCACCCTGCGCGACGGCGAGTTCGGCCTGCGCCTCCTTCTCCGGCGTGATATGCCGCGCGGTGGCATAGATCAGTTCATCGACAGGTGCGGCAACCCAGGCGAACCACCGATAGCTGCCATCCTTGTGACGGCAGCGGTTCTCGAGCGACGGCAGCAACTCACGGATCGCCTTGGTCAGCGCGCCGTCGGTGGAAGGTTGGTCGTCAGGGTGGATGAACTCGTACAGCGAACGTCCGATCATCTCTGCGGGCGTCCAGCCAAGCAGTTCGAGAGCCACGGGGCTCACATCGACGAAGATGCCCTGGGTGTCGATAATGACCAGCAGGTCCTGTGAGGCCTGCCAGAGGCGGTTCCGTTCGCGCGTACGCTCCTCGACGCGAGACTCGAGCCGGGCGTTCTCAGCGGCGAGCGCTTGCTCGGCCATGACCCGCGCCGTCGTTTCCGCGCAGACGACCAGCACTCCGCCCACGCCGTCGAGCGCGGCCTCGTCGTCGATGGGGCTGAAGCTGTAGGTCCAGTAGGCCTGCTCCGGAATGCCGTAGCGGGTCACCGGAATGAGATGATCCTGGTTCCAGGTCGCGCTGCCGCCGCTCATGACCTGCTCGATCTGCGGCCCGATGATGGGCCAGATGGCCTCCCAGTTCTCGAAGGCCGGGCGGCCGAGCGAGCCGGGATGCTGCTCAGGACCGAGGCTTTGCCGATAGGCATCATTGTAGAAACAGATTCCGGCAGGACCCCAGAAAATGTACATGGCGTGATTGGTGTTGAGCAGGAGCCGAACTGCAACCCGCAGGGCCGTGGGCCAGTTGGCAGGATGTCCCAGCGGTGAGCGGGACCAGTCGTGCGCGCGCATGAAGCCGGCCATTTCGCCGCTGCCGCTCAAGAAATCCAGCGACGCGGCGGTTGTAGCGCGCGTCTCCCGGTTCGTGCTCATGCGCCCAGTGTGAACCGCCCGCGCGACTTGCTGCGCTGCGCCGCGCTTAAGTTGCTAGCCCGTTCACAGGGCGCGATGCTTACTTCAGGCCGTAGATGTCGAGCTCGCCGTTCACCGAGGTGGAACCGAATGCGCCGCCCGTGTTGTTGCCGCGGGTTCCAACATACACCTTGCCATTGGCAACGGTCGGTACCGTGAACTTGATGGCGTAGCCGGCCGCATCCGCGGCTGCCGTCGTGCTGTTCCACAGTTCGGTGAGCGGTGCAGTAGCCGAGCCGCTGCCGGCATCGTAGGCGTACAGCGCCGCCGGGCCGCAGCCCGTGCTGTGTCCCCGTGTACAGTACTTGGTCGGGTCGATCGCCCAGACGATGCCGTTCTGATTGCCGTTGGCAGACACGGACGGCGTGGAGCCCGGAAAGCCGAACGAGTGCGCCGATACCGCCTTCAGGGCGAAATTCGCGTTCGCCGTGTTAAGCGTGAATGCCTTGACGGGCCCGCCTGCGCCGGCCATGAAGAACGAGTTGTTCCACAGGGCGCCGGTCGCGTAGATCGAGTTGCCAAACGCGAATTTTTGCACCCACACGTTGTCGTTGTTCGACCCGAGCATGTCGCGATTCAGCACGAAGACGTTGCCGTTCTTGCCGGCGCAGATCAGCGCATGGACTACGGTGTTGCCCGCGGGCAGGTCCGCGAGCAGCGTCGCCCCGCCGGCACCGAAGTCCGCATCGTTAGCGGCGTCGTCGGGTGCATCCTGCGGCGTGAAATAGCTCTTGACGGTCAGATCGGGGTTGAACTGCAACAGCGTGTCGCCGTAATCCTTGGTGGCCGCAACGAAGGGGCCATTGCCGGTAATGGCGTATACGTTGTTGCTCGCGTCGAACGCGGGCGCGCCACCGCTCATCCAGATGCCGGCCTTGCGCTGGTTGGGCGCGACGTTGATGACGTTTTTCAAGGCAAGCGTGCCGGCGTCGTAGCTCATCATCCAGCCGTACCACGGGTATTTATCCTCGTGCGCCGTGAAGGCAACGTAGACGATTCCGTTGGAGAGTGCGAGTCCCGTGCGCTGCAATTGGTCGCGCGTGACGAACGTCGTCACCTGCGTGCCATCGCCGGTGCCGGGATAGGTGCCCGCGATGTTGACGGGCGCCACCTTTTCGGTGCCGGTGGTGATGTTGAGAGCATGCAGTCGCGAGAAGTAGGTTGCAGTCAGTGGATTGGTGCCGATGACGGATTTCGATACCACATACAGCGTCCCCGTCGCCGGGTCGATGACCGGCGTGCCGGTCACGCCGATCTCCGGAGTGATGTCGCCGACTCCCGTGCCGACGTAGCTGGTCGGCACCGGGATCTCGCCGGCAGCACCACCGTGATTGGCGTCGATCAGACTGGCGGTCCACAGCGGCGCGCCGCAGGGACTGGCATCGGCATCGAACGCATAGACACTGTCGTGCTCCGTGGCCACATACACCACATTGTGGCTTGCGCCGCCGATGGTCACGTTCGGCACCCACAGCGGCTGGCCGTAGATGGCGCCGTCCACCGTGCATGACGCGCGCTTGCCGAAGGTTGCCGCTTTCACGTTGGCCGGCGTCAGCAGGGTCTCGTTGATGTTGGTGCCCGTGCGCGACGTGTCGTTGTGATAGGTATACACGCCTGCAGCCGTCGCCGTGACCGTGTTCACCGTCACCGTGACGGAAGCCGCGGGGCTGGTGCCGCCGGCGCCGGTGCACGTCAGCGAATAGGTTGCGGAGGCCGTAAGATTGGCGGTGGCTTGCGATCCCATCGCGGCCAGGCTGCCCGTCCAAGCGCCGGACGCCGTACAGGCGGTGGCGTTGGTCGAAGCCCAGGTCAGCGTGGAGCCATTGCCAGAGGCGACCGTCGTGGGATTGGCGGTCAGCGTGACGGTGGGAACCGGCGTGACGGGCGTGACCGGCGGCGTGGGAGTAACCGGCGGCGTTGGCGTGACCGGCGGCGTTGGCGTGACCGGCGGCGTTGGGGTGACGGGCGGCGTTGGGGTGACGGGCGGCGTCACCGGCGCGGGGTCTACGGTGATGGTGACGGACGACGCTGCCGACGTGCCGCCGGGCCCGGTGCAGGTGAGTGCATACGTGGTGGTGGCCGTCAGGGCAGCCGAGGTGTAGGTGCCCGTGGTGGTCTGCAGAGCAGTCCATCCGCCGGTGGCGGCGCAGGCCGTCGCATTGGTGGAAGTCCAGTTGAGGGTGGCGGTCGCGCCGTTGGCGATCTCGGTGGCGGCGGCGGTCAAGCTCGCGGTGGGCAGCTGATTGACGGTGACCATGGCAGAGGCCGCCGTGCTGGTGCCGCCGGCACCCGTGCAGGTGATCGAGTAGGTCGCCGAGGCGGCGGGTGTCTCGGCCTGCGTCCCGCTGACGGCGAGTGCGCCTGTCCAACCGCCACCGGCGGTGCACGCCGTGGCATTCGTGGACGTCCACGTAAGCGTTGACGAGGCGCCGGCGTCTATCGTCGCAGCCGATGCGGAGATGGTGGCCGTGGGCACAACGGGTGTAGGCGCGGGCGCGTCGGACGATCCGCCGCCGCACGCAGCCAGGAGCAACGCTGGCATCGAGGCCGCGACTGAGGTTGAAAATCGCATGGACATCCCCTGATTTTCATGAATCGTAAGCTATTGCCTGGGGGGACGCTTGCGAGAATTGGACTACAATTGTCATTATGTGAACCACCTCCGTCAGGCGCGGCGTTTCCTGGGAAGCGGTTTTACATAGCTGCGAGAAATCTTTTCAGGCGTTCACGAAGTGGAGGCGGTGCACAAGTCAGATGGGTGGGCGATGATACCGGCCGCATGCACACGCACCCGCCCCGCCCAATCTACCGCTTGCTCCTCGGTGCGCTCGCAGTGGCAGTTGGCTCGATTTGCGAGGCGGCTGCGACTCCGGCGCCGACCTTTGCCAGGGACGTGGCGCCCATCCTCTACAAGCACTGTGTCGGTTGTCATCGCCCGGCCGAGATCGGCGGCGCATTGTCCTTGGTGTCCTACGAGTCCGCCAAAGCGCATGCCGCGGCCATCCGTGACCAGGTGGTTCGACAGCAGATGCCACCGTGGCCTGCCGATCCCACGCGCAGTCTGAGATTTCGCAACGATGCGCGGCTCAGCCGGCAGGACATCGCCACCCTGAAAGCATGGACCGACGCGGGTGCTCCGCGCGGTAACGCTGCGGACCTTCCGCCCGTGCCGGCGGCTGCACAGGGATGGCTGCACCCGCAGGGCACGCCGCCGGATGCGGTGCTGTCGCTTGCGGAGATCTCGCTACCGGCATCCGGGGAGGTGCCCTACGTCCAGCAGCGGGTCAAATTGCCGTTGACCGAGGACAAGTGGATCGTGGCCATGCAGGTGCGTCCGGGCAACGACGCATTGGTGCACCACATGGGGATCACCGAGCTCGAATCGGGCGACGGGGTGAGTCTCGAGCAGCTGGACGAGTTCGCCAGGGTGGCGGCGCAGATGGGGATCACGGACGGCGCGTTGGCGAACCTCACCCCCGCCGTGGCGGACCCGCACACGCCGGAGGCCTACGACATGCTCGGGGTGTACACGCCCGGCACCACGTTCGAGAGTTACGCGCAGGGCGGCGCGAAGCTGTTGAAGGCGGGAAAGAACGCATTCATCAATTTCAACATCCATTACACGACCTCCGGAAAGCCGGAACAGAATCACGTGCAGCTGGCACTGTGGTTTCAACCGCAGCCGCCTCAACATCAGCTCTACCGGGCGCCCGCCGCCGTGGCCTCGTTGCTGGCGAACGGCCGCCAGCTGTTGACGGACGATCCGGGCACCAAGGCCGAGGGCACCGACTTTGCCATACCGCCCATTCCGCGCTACGCGGAGAACTACGAGCTGGTCGGCATGACGGCCTACACCGAGCCTGTAACCATCTACCAGCTGCAGCCGCATGCGCATATGCGCGCCAAGGATTTCACCTATGTCGTGGTGTATCCCGACGGCCATGCAGTGACGGTGCTCACCGTTCCCAGGTATGATTTTCACTGGCAGCTGGCCTACGATCTGGAGACTCCCCTGAAGCTGCCGGCGGGCAGCAAGCTCGTTGTCACCGCGCACTACGACAACTCCGCCAAAAACCCGCACCTGCGCGGATTGCTTCCCCGAGACCCTCGCCAAGAATTGCGGACCCGACAAGGAAGCGTTTTTTAGACGCGAAAACCAGAGCTGGCACGAGATGTTCAGTCCCTTGATCCAGTACTCCGTCGATCGCGACGACCCGTCGCGCCGGGAACCCACCGCGGGCAAGCCTGGCCTGCCGATCGCGGAGGGCGGTCGGGGTGTCTGGTGCCGGGTCCGCACGGGCGCTGGACACTCGCCCGGGCCAGCGCTCCCCGTATCAGCCCGGTGCAGTCGACCTCGGCAGCCGCGTTACGGGTCTCGGCGGTCACTCCCTTGGGCGACGAACGTTACGAATTGCTCGGCGCGGGCGTCTTCAGCCCTGCGCGGCAGGGCGGCAAGAAGGTCGCGGTCAAGGGGGTACTGGTGCGGGACGACGGTGGCTCACGGCTCAACGTGACGTCGCTCGAGGAGCGTGGCCGGCACCTGCCTTTAGCTTAAAATAATCCATGACCCGTCACAGCCGTTTCTCTCTGCAGGCGCTTGTGTGCTTGCTGGTGATTTCCGTCACCGGCGCAGCTGCCCTCTCCGCATTCGCGCAATCCGCCGGGGCCGCCGCTGACCGTGATCCAGGCCTGGGTCGCGTGCCACCCGCTCCGGGGTGCCGCGATCGGAGTCGCGTATTTCGAGATCGTCAATCCGGGCGCGGCCGACACCTTGGGTATCGATTCACACCCCCGCTCGCGCAACACGTGGAAATGCATTCGACGACCGTGGTCGACGGCTTGATGAAAATGCGCATGAGCGACTCGGTGGGCATACCGGCGCGCGGACGCTTGAAGTTCGAACCGGGCGGTTGGCACGCCATGCTGGTCGGTCTCAAACAGCCCCTGAAGGAAACCGAGAGTGTTCCGCTCACGTTGGTGTTCGAGCACGCAGGTTCGGTCATGGTCGAGGCGCAAGTCGAGGGGGCTGGGGCGCCATGGCGCCCGCTGCGCCGTCCGCTGTGTCGTTCCGGTTGACACCGTGGCCGCCCGGCGGCGCGCGGCCCGGACTTCGAGCTCATCGATGCGGACGGCCGGCGGCGGCCGATGGCAGATTTCCGCGGCAAGATTCTCGTCGTATTCTTTGGTTTCGTGCACTGTCCCGACGTGTGTCCCGCCGAGTTGTTCAAGCTCTCCCTCGCCTTGAAACAAATGGGGCGCGTTGGGCGACCGCGTGCAGGTGGTTTTCGTCACGCTGGATCCGGAGCGCGACACCGGCAAGATCCTGAAAAGATTACGTGGCGGCCCTTCAGCCCCCGGTTCTTGGGGTTGACCGGGTCAGCGGCACAGATCGACGAGGCTGCGCGTCGTTTCCACGTGGTGTATGCGCGGGTCCCCAGCGGGAGGGACTACTCGATCGACCACTCCACGTCCACTTTCATACTTGATCCCACCGGGCGCCTGCGCCTGGTGGGCGGTGTGAACGCGACCGCTGACGATTTCGCCCATGACCTGTCGGCGCTGGCCGCGGCACAGTAGCCACCGGCCAGACCCGGCGGTTATGCGTTGTATGACGAGGGATGCCGTGGTGCCGCCGTGTCCGGTCCAATTGGTGTGAAAGAACTCTCCGCGTGGCTTGTCCGTGCGCTCGTAGGTATGCGCACCGAAGAAGTCGCGCTGTGCCTGCAACAGATTCGCGGGCAGCCGCTTGGTCCGGTAGCCGTCGTAGAACGCCAGCGCGGTCGAGAAGGCCGGTGTCGGAATGCCAAGCTCGATCGCGTTGACCAGGCCCTGCCGCCAGCCGGCCTGGTACTTGTTGAGCGCGGAGGAGAAAAAATCATCCATGAGCACATTCTCGAGCGAGCCGTTCTTGGCATAGGCCTTTTTGATGTCGCCTAAGAATACCGAGCGGATGATGCAGCCGCCGCTCCACATGAGTGCGATCTCACCCATGTTCAAATTCCACTTGTGTTCCCTTGTCGGCCGCGCTCAGCAGCATGTAGCCCTGCGCGTAGCTGATGATTTTCGAGCAGTAAAGCGCTCGGCGGACGTTCTCGATAAATTCGTCCCGGTGTTCGGCGGCGATGGTGCGCGGTTCGGGTCCGTCGAGGACGGAGCTGGCACGGACGCGTTCGTCCTTCAGCGCGGACAGACAGCGCGCGAATACGCTCTCACCGATCAGCGTCACGGGCATTCCCAAGTCGAGCGCCGAGATGGCGGTCCATTTGCCTGTGCCCTTCTGACCCGCGGTATCGAGGATCTTGTCGATCATGGGCCGGCCGTCTTCATCTTTCTTCGCGAAGATGGCGGCGGTGATCTCGACGAGAAAGCTGTCGAGCTCGCTCTTGTTCCATTGCGCGAACACGTGCGCCAGCTCGTCGGCCGACATGCCGAGGCCATCTTTGAGCAGCTGGTAGGCCTCGCCTATCAACTGCATGTCGCCGTACTCGATGCCGTTGTGAACCATCTTGACGTATTGGCCCGGCGCCGTCCCGTCCGACCCAGTTGCAGCACGGCTCGCCTTCCAGATCCTTCGCGGCGATGGAACGCAGGATGTCCCTTCACGTGCGGCCAGGCCTCCGGATTGCCGCCCGGCATGATGGACGGCCCATTGCGTGCGCCCTTCCTCGCCGCCCGACACGCCGGTGCCGATGAACAGAATGCCCGCCTTCGCAAGCTCCTCGGTGCGGCGGTTGGAGTCGGTGTAGAGCGAGTTGCCGCCGTCGATGATGATGTCGCCCTTCTCGAGATGCGGCACGATCTGCGCGATGGTCCGGTCGACAACGTCGCCCCGCCTTGACCATGATCATTATGCGGCGCGGCGTCTTGAGCAGGCCGCACATTTCCTCGATGCTGTGCGCGCCGACCACGTTCGTGCCCTTGGCCTGGTCGCCGATGAACTCGTCAACCTTCGCGGTCGTCCTGTTGAAGACGGCCACCTTGTAACCATGGTCGTTCATGTTGAGGACGAGGTTCTGACGCCATCACCGCAAGCCCTATCAGCCCGATGTCGCAAACCTTCTGCTGCATTCGAATACTCCTGTAGCCCGGGAAAGGGCGATAGTTGACGCCTTATGTGCGATGGTGATCCATTTGCGCGGCGGGTGGAAGATTGACGTTGAAAATCGATGAGCAGGCGGCAGGGGTCCGTTTGGGCGTGCCGTGCTTCGCAAGGTGTCGTGGCGGCTCTTGCCCGTTGCTTGGGTTTGGCTACGGAATTGCGTACGTCGACCGGGTGAATATCAGCTTTGCGGCGTTGCAGATGAACCAAGAGCTGCACTTCAGCAACTCCCTGCACTTCAGCAACTCGGTATATGGGTTCGGTGCGGGTCTTTTCTCCCTGAGCTATTGCCTGCTCGAGGTGCCGTCGAATCTGCTGGCGACCCGGTACGGCGCGCGCCGCTGGATCAGCCGGATCATGGCGACCTGGGGGCTGCTCGCCATGGGCATGATGTTCGTGTCCACGCCCCTGCAATTCTACGTCATGCGCTTCCTGCTCGGCGTCGCGGAGGCAGGGTTCTTTCCCGGCGCGTTGTTCTACTTAAAGCAGTGGTTTCCCGCGGCAAGCAGCGGGCGGGCGATCAGCCGCTTCTACATCGCCGTGCCGCTGGGCGCCGCGTTCATGGGCGCTTTGTCCGGCCCGCTGTTAAACCTGCACGGCATCGGCGGTTTGTCAGGGTGGCAGTGGTTGTTCCTGGTCGAGGGCCTTCCCGCCGTCCTGTTGAGCGGTGTCATTTTCTTCGTGTTGCCGGACGATCCGAAGCGCGCAACCTGGCTCAGCGATCGCGAGCGCAGCTGGCTTGTCTCGACATTGGCGTTCGATCGGTCGCCGGCTCCTGCGCGAGACAGTCATCCGGCCAAGGCCCTGGTCGAGCCGCTGGTATGGAAGCTGGGATTGTGCAATTTCCTCATTTTGGGATCGAGCTATGCCTTTGCGTTTTCGGCGCCGGCGCTGCTCAAGGGCGTGACCGGGTGGGGAGCGAGCGGCGTCGGGCTGTTCATGTCCTGTAGCGCGTTGTTCGGCGCCGCCGCCATGTTGTGGAACGGACGGCATTCGGACGTGCATGGCGAGCGTCATCTGCACGTGGCGGTGCCGCTCGGGCTCATGGCGGCCGCCCTCGCGGCGGTGGCCTTGGCGCGGTCGGCGGCCGTGATCCTGCCGGCCTACGTGGTCTATTACGCAGGCACCTATGCCGTTCAGCCGGCGTTCTGGCCCATTCCGAGCAATGCGCTGCGCGGTCGCGCGGCCGCGGTGGGTCTCGGCATCGTAGGTTCGCTGGGCCTGTTCGGGGGTTTCTGGGTCCCACCTTGTACGGTCTGGCGCGTGACCACACCGGCGGTTTATCGGGCCGGGCTGCTGACGCTTGCCGTCCTCTACCTGACGGCTGCCGCAGGGATGTTGGCGCTGCGCCGTCCGGTTCATCCGTGAGCGCTGCATGAGGCCGGGGCATGGGCGCGTGCAGCATCGGTATACACTGCCGGCAGCGTTGGGGAGAGGACGTTTACCATGAAAATGAAGTCATCAATTGCGACGGTGTCGATCGTGGCTTGCCTCGCAGCGTCGGCTGCGTTCGCCAAGGCGCCGCCGCCTCACTTGAGCTCGGACGAGGCGACCGAGGTGCGCTACCTGGAGGCGACGGGAACCGCGGACTCTCTGGCGACGGCGTCATTGCTGGTGCGCTTGGTGGAGACGGAAAGCGAGGCGGAACAGCGTTCCGATCCTGCACAGTTGATAGCGCGCGCGGTAACGCTGGCACCGAGCCGACCGGAACTGTTGTGGCTGCAATTGCGGGATTGCGAGTTGCGTCAGTGCGCGCAGGAGGCCGAGTACGCGGAGCGGCTGCACGCGGCCGACCCGGCCAATGCGTTGGCGCTGTTGTCGGCGTTGAACCCGAATCGCAGCGCTTCGCCGCAAGAAACAACGCGCGTCATCGTGCAGATCGGCGCCGGCAAGAAGCTCGACCTGTACTGGAACAAATCTCTGGTGATGCTCTTCGATGCAATGACCCACGCCAGTCATGCGCCGCCTGCAACCGCCATCACCTACGCGGCGGACGACAGGCTGAGCCATGCAACCGGGGTGTTGAGCGCCATCGACGTGCCGCCGTTCAGGCCGATCACTACCGTTTGCGCTTCGGATCAGTTCGCGGAGCCCGGCCGCCGCGCGGCATGCGAGCGCTTGATGGCCGTGCTGGACGCGTCGGACTCCGTCATCGCGCAAAGTCTGAGCGTGAGCATGCAGCAGCGGTGGAGTTCCGCGGGCACCGAGAAATTCAAGGCGCTGCAGACGCGCCGTCTGCAGCAGGAATACCTGGTGCAGGCCTCGGCGCGGGTGCGCGGATCGCGCGTCGACCAGGATGCGCAGACCCGCGTGGATTTCATGCGCTCGCTCGAGACCGAGGAGGAGGTGGACAAGGCCGTGTTGACCGCGTTCCACGAGCCCCTCGTGCGTCCGGCAGGCTGGCAGACTCCGGCCGCGTCGCAGTGAACGCCGGCGGCTTATTGCGTCGCACCGTCAATAAAGTGCTGCACTGCTCACGCATTCGTCGACCTTCGCCTGGCTTGTGAAAGCATAAGCTGATGGCTGTCGTCCGCTGCAGGAGCTGCCGATGGTTGAGGGTCGAGCGGTGGAAATCCTCTTGGTCGAGGACAGCGATGCCGACGCTGAAATGACCATGCGGGCCCTGCACCGGGGCAAGGTCGCAAACACGGTGCGGCGGGTGAGGGACGGCGTCGAGGCGCTCGATTTTGTCTACGGCGAGGGTCCCTTCGCCGGGCAGGGCGTGAGCCTGCCGCAGCTCATCATGCTCGATCTGAAAATGCCGCGGCTCGGCGGAATCGACGTGCTGCGCCGTTTGAAATCGACCGACCTGACCAAAGCCATTCCGGTGGTCATGCTGACCTCGTCCGCCGAGGAGAAGGATGTGGTCGAAAGCTGCGGGCTTGGCGTCAACAGCTACCTGATCAAGCCGTTCCAGATGTCGGGTTTCGTGGATATGATCGTGCAGACGGGCAAGTACTGGGTCGTGAAGAACAGGCACTCGCCGTAGGTCCTACCGCGCTGTCCGCCGCCTTGTCCGCGGACACTGTCCGCCCCTTTGCGATCGCGCACGCTCACCCTGGGTTTGCCTGAAAATCAAGCAGTTATCCGCTGTCGAGCTCCTGGCACGCGCCTTGCTTTATCTCCTATGAGGCCGCGACGGCCACGACATTTCAAGAACCGCCATAAAGTCACAGGAGATAGCGATGAACATGATTGCCACACAGAAGATGCTCAAGAGCAAAGCACCCCGGTTCGTGGGCTTGTTTGCAGGATGTCTGATCGGCACCGCGTCGATCGCGGGAGTACATGCCGCCGCAGGTGACGAGGCGCCCCGTCTCGTCGTGACCTACGATGCACACAGCCTGGCCACGGACTCCGGAGTTCGCGCCCTGTACCGCAGAATCGAGAGTGCGGCACGCCAGGTGTGTCCCGACGATTCACGGCGGGACCTGTCTCAAGCCGCCGTCGTGCAGCGCTGCCGCGCAGCCTCGGTGGAGCGCGCCGTACGCAACATCAACAATCCGCGTATGGCGGAGGTGCTCGGCGCAGGTTCGCTGCGCGGCTGATCGACGTGGGAGACATCGGCACGCGCAACGTGCATGTCTCCCTGCCCCCGTTGATGCTCACCGGGATGATGTATGGTCCGAATGCAGCCTACCAAAACTAGATTTGTAAGATCGCCACTGTAAGCAACCGTGAACATCGGCACAGATGTTTAGTGGTGCGGCTTCAAATGACGGTGCATGCTGCCGCCGTGACTGTGGGGGGCCGTCAATTCGACATTGACCAAATTCAAAACGCCGTGTCGGACGCCGCGTTCCGCAATAATTGCCTCGGCAAACTCACGGACCTTCTTGGCAGGACCTTTGAGCATGACGGTCTCAATGCATTGATCGTGGTCCAGATGAGCATGCATGGTAGACACTGTCAGGTCGTGATGGTCGTGCTGGATACTCGTCAGTCGTTCGGCCAATTCCCGTTCATGATGATTATAGACGTAAGACAGATTGGCGACGCACGAGCCTTTGGCGTCGCGCTTTTCGGCATTGCTTTGCAGATGGCTCCGCAAAATATCGCGGACGGCTTCACTACGCGTCGTGTAGCCGCGCTGTTTGATGAGCTCATCGAAAGCCGCCGCCAGTTCTTCATCGAGGGAAATCGTGAAGCGATCCATTGAGTCTCCAAGTCAAAGCTAGTGAAACCAGCCAAAGGGCGGCTCATTGTAGCGTTATGGCATCGATCAAAGAAAATACTGAAAATGAAGGCGCAGGGTAAACGGCACTCCGGAATGAACGACATAGTCCGGCTTGGCGAAGGCCTCGTTTTGCAAGCGCGAGACATAATAGTATTCGATGTCGTTCCATTTCACGTTGGCGATATTGAACATGTCGACGGCTGCCAGCCATTGCCCAGGCTTTCGATAGCCGATTTGCAGATCAACCGTCGTGTACGCTGGAGATCTGGCACTGTTGTCTTCGACGAGCGGGGCCTCGCCGAAATGCCGTGCCTTGATGGCGCCAAACCAGCCTGATTCGCGTTGTGCCGTAAGGCCGGCATCGATGACATTAGTGGGACTGTTGGGTACGTAACGTCCCACGATGGCGATCGGGGTGGCGCACGGATGCAGCGGGGTTGCATCGCCGCACCCCAAATCGTCCGCAGGTGCGTCGGTGTCGAAACGGGCGCGGGTATAAGCGCCATGCAGCTGGGCCGAGAGCCACGAGTTGATCTTGTAGATGTTGCCGAACTCGACGCCTCTGCGGGTCGTCGATCCGCTGGGCTCCGTGTCGCCGGCGTCTCCGCTGAACACCAGTTCGGATTTGAGCTTGAGCTGGAAGATATCGAATGTCGTCGTCAGTCCGGGCACGAGGGTCGTGGCGAGGCCCACTTCTGCGGCGGTCGCCCGCGTGAGAGGTGTTACCGGCGGGTTATCCGGATTTTCACCGCTGCGTGTGACGCCGCGGGCATCGTTGCTGTGGTAACCGTCGGCCACATTGATGAAGTAAGTCGTGCTGGCCCAGGGTCCGAAAACGATTCCCAGCTTGGGATTGAAGATGCTGCCCCGTTTGTTGCCCGTATTGCAGCCCAACGGATCGCTGCTGATGTTGCAGCTGCCGTCGGGATTGACCAGCTTATCCTTCACATCAAAATCGAATTGATCCTCCCGAAGCCCAAACGTCGTGCGTAGAGTATTCGTCCAGTTCACCGTGCTTTCGGCATAGACGGCGCCATTCGATTCCAAGACACTGGCATCCTGAAGCGTACCGAGGATCTGTCTCTGGTAGGTCGGGAAAATACCCACGTTCCTGATGTCATCGATACGTGTCTGAAAGCCGATGACGTTCGACATCGGGAAACCGGCAACGGTTGGGAACCAGGATTTTGAGGCCTTGAACCCATAGATCACGCGATCGTCTTTTTGCAGCATCTGGTCACCGTCGATGGGATCCTTTAGGAAATAGGTGAAGGTCGAGTACAGATCCAGTTTGTAGCGGATCACGTAGGCCGATACTTGAACCTGGTCCTCATCGGTGGTTCTTACCCGGCTGAACGACAGGCTCGAGCGGGTCGAGATGCCGCCATCGGACGGCCCCAAGCTGCCGAACCGGCCAATAATTCCTTCGTCGATCGCGCGCTGCGGGACCTGATCGGTCGATGTCCATTTGCCTGAGTAGGCCATCGCCGTCAGCGTCCAATAATCCGTGTTGGTGCCGTGGTGATAGCGCAGCACCCCGTTGAGCCGGTTGTAATCGTCGGGAACGTCGAAGGGACCATCGTTGTGGTAAACCTCGGCGGCGCCAAGCAACGTGCCTCCCGCCAGCGCTGTTGACCCCGTAAGCAGACCGCGCCGGTATCCATCCTGCCCGAATCCCGCCGTGACGGCGGTCGGCACATCGTTAACGATGCCGATGCGCACCGTGCCCGCTGTCGCGAAGTCTCCTTCGTCGGCGTAATAAGGCCCCTTTTTGTAGTGAAGGTCCGCCGCCAGCTCGGGAATCAGAAAATTGAGGTCGGTGTAGCCTTGGCCATGCCCATGGGTGGGAAAATTGATGGGCATGTCGTCGACTTCGGTCGCGAGGTCGGTGCCGTGATCGAGATTGAAGGCGCGCAGGAAGTATTGGTTGGCCTTTCCTTCGCCCGAGTGCTGCGTCACGATCAGACCGGGAACGTTTTCCAGCAATGCACCGGGTCTTAGCAGCGGTTGGCTCGCAAGGTCCGCCTGACCCACGTCCCCCGCCGAAGCCGCGCTCATGTTGCTGACCCCGGTTGCGACCACCGTAATCTGATTGAGCGAGGAGCCGACATCATCGGCCGCCGCGATCCCTCCGCTACACACGGCTACCGTGGCTAGCAGCGCCGCCGCCGTGTGGCCCGCTGAACCCGTCGATAAATCGTGCACGGCTTCTTTCAAAGACTGGAGGCTCCCCATACTTGCATCCTTTGATAATCGGTTTACTCGACGCGTTTCACATACCTGTGAAGGTGTATGAAGATTTTTAATACTCTCTTACTACAAGAATGTAAAGATCTGCAGTTATGAAGGATATAAAATTCTTCATACTGAGGACTTACGTTTTCCATTGCCACCTGGATGCAGGGAACCGACGGGTTTATTGCCTGGCAGGCTCGTGGGGCAAACCCTGTGCAGGCATCTCTACTTTGCGGGCGGCAGAATGGCGGTGATCCGGGCGGTGTTTGATGTAAGTTATCCACTCGGTTTTGCCTAAAGAGAGAGTGATCATGAGCCTGTCGATAACCCGGTTGACCCCCAAAATTGGTGCGCTCATCGAGGGCGTGGACCTTGGTGGTCCCGTGAGCGATGCACACTATGCCGCCATCGGCGACGCCCTGATCGACCACCATGTGCTGTTTTTTCGCGGCCAGGAGTTCACCGCTCAGCAGCATCGCGAGTTCGCGTCGCATTTTGGCAAGCTGCACATTCATCCCATCTATCCGCATCATCCGGAGGCGCCGGAAATCATCGTGTTGGACAGCAGCGTCGTGGACCTTCAGGACAACGCGATCTGGCACACCGACGTGACGTTCGTGCAGACACCGCCGATGGGCGGCATCCTGATCGCGCGGCAGGTGCCCCCGCAAGGTGGCGACACGTTATGGTCGAGTACCATCGCCGCGTACGAAGCTCTCTCGCCGGCAATGCAGCGCTTTCTGCTGGGCTTGAGTGCCATGCACAGCCTCAGTCAGAACTTTCCGCCCGAGCGCTTCGCGACGACGCCCGCGGCGAAAGAGCAATTGGAGACCGCCATCCGCAATAATCCGCCCGTCTCGCATCCGGTGGTGCGAACCCATCCGGTTTCCGGCAAGAAGGGCTTGTTCGTGTCGGATGCGTTCACGACCCACATCAACGAGCTTGCGCCCACGGAGAGCAAGGCGCTGCTCCAGTTCCTCTATGCCCACTCAGCGAGACCTGAATTCATGGTGCGCTGGAACTGGCGGGAGGGCGACGTGGCGTTTTGGGATAATCGACTCACGCAGCACTACGCGATCGACGACTATCGACCGGCGCGCCGCGTGATGAACCGTGCCACCATCATCGGCGACCGGCCTTTCTAAGAAGCTGCGCTCAGCGGCGCCGGTGGAGGGTGAGTCCGATGCGGCTCAGGAAGTCGTCACCGACCACCGTCGGATGGTAGATGACCCGCTCATCGGTGTCCTCGCTCGAAAAATAGAATACCGGCCGCGGTTCGTCCGGATCCCCCGACCGCGGGGTCAACCGCACGGGCAGCGTCACGTCGATGATTTCGCAGGCCGGCGAGGTCAGCCAGACATGCATCGGCAATGCTCCCGCGCTCACCCGCGGCAGACCTTCCTCGAGCAGCTTTTCCGGAAGTTCGGGCCCGTGCTGGCAGTACCGGTCACCGGAGGTTTCGATCCACCCCAGGGTCAGCGTGAATCGAACGCCGCAGGCCGCGCTCAACGCCGGCAGCAGCACCTGGTTGATCTGCGCCGCCTCGGCCGCGATCGCCTGATCGCTGTAGGTGGCAAGCACCTCCTCTAGCACGGGACCGGCGCGGTCCCAGTCGACGCACTCGTCTGTCAGTCGGCTTCCCGCCGGAGGCGTGCGCAACGCGTGCGCGGCGCTCCATTCGCACGCGCTTCGATATTCGCCCGCGTAGCGCTGAGTAGGACTCGGAAAGCCGACATTCATGAGATCACGCGCCGTCGGGCACAAGGTCCGGATGCAGGAAATTGACGCTGACGGTCGCGTGCAGATACTGGCGGATCTGTTCCAGCTCGACCTGGTTTGCCGTCCACTCGGCGGGGTGGCACGCCGAGCGCAGCAGGATGGCCCGGCCGTCCAGCAGGGAAGTGACGGCGGGAAGGATGGGTAGTTCGAACAGACCCTCGATGCCGCAAGCCCGGCACGTGACCGGGATCCTGAAGGTAACCTCGCTCATCGAGCCGTCCGCCACCTCATCCACCTGAGCCCGCGTCACGGTCGATGCGCGGCTGACCGGTGACGACCTGCCGGTTGGCAGACCACATCTGGGTGCGCGACATCAATGCGCGCTGCTGCCGGTGGTCGAGCACCTTGCGGATCGACACATACGCGTCGACCGCCTTTTGCGGATCGGCACCGGGGGTTTTCCACTTCGAGAATGCGTCTTATCTGGCGCTGCTGGCGCGCGGTCAGTTGCAACGACAGCAGCGTCGGGGGAATGTCGACGCGCGCGGATTGATCGAGTTCAAGCCAGCGATCGCCGTCAATGACGCGCAATTTCGTCTGTACCTCGCCATCGGACGGCGACTTTGCCGACGCGGCGGCGGCCAGCAGGCAAATCCAGAGCATCGTTAAAAATTGGCCGGTCCGCATGGTGCCGACAGGATAGGGCCACGGTGTCGGGAACGAATGTCATTCGCGTACTGCGTGATTTCACTTGTAACAGGCGGGTGTCTTTGAGCGAGCGGCGCGTCGCCCGTATAGAATCACGCCATGGACGACATCGCGCCGCATATTCTGGTATTGGACGATGACGCCGATATTCGCAAGATACTGCTGGACTATTTGAGCTGCCAGGATTATCGCGTCAGCGTGACGGGACGGGGCTCGGACATGCTGGACATGCTCGAGCGGGGGCCGGTGGACCTGCTGCTCCTGGATTTGCGCCTGCCCGGTGAGAACGGTCTCGAGCTTGCCCGCAAGGTGCGGGAGATCTATCCGGTGCCCATTCTCATCCTGAGCGGGCAGTCGGATGAGGCGGATCGGGTCATGGGGCTCGAGCTTGCCGCAGACGACTACGTCACAAAACCGTTCAGTCCGCGCGAACTCCTTGCCCGGATCCGCGCCTTGCTGCGGCGGTCCAAGGCCAGTGCAGCCACCAACCCGCGCGAGGACAGCATCCGCGCCTATCGCTTCAGCGGCTGGGAATTCAATCTGCGGCTGCACCGCCTGACGTCTGCCGACGGCCGGGCCATCTCGCTCACGAACAGTGAATTCAGCCTGCTGAGCGCGTTCCTGTCGGCACCGCAACGCGTGCTGACACGCGACCAGCTGCTGGAGCGGTCGCGGCTTCACAGCCTGGAGGTCTATGACCGCTCGATCGATGTGACCATCCTGCGTCTGCGGCGCAAGATCGAGGCGGATCCCTCGAATCCCACGCTGCTGACGACCGAGCGCGGGGCCGGCTACATCTTCAACGCGGTGGTGAGCGTGATTCGTTGATGCCGCGCGAGTCGGAGACGTCGACTCGCCGCGATACCGCGATACTTCGCCGTTGGGTCACCGGCGCCGGCGTCGCGTTGATCCTGCTCATCATTGCGGCCGACAGCTACGAGGCATGGCAGGACTACCGCCGCGTCATCGTCGACAATGAGCACGTGCAGCTGGCGTTGAGCCGAGCCTTGACGGAGCAGACGGCGCGCATGGTGCAGGAAGTGGACGTCGTGCTCACGGACTACGCGCGCTGGATCGAGTCGACGGAAGGGCGGGCCGCGGACGAGCGGACTCTCGTGGCGCGTCTCAATGCGACGATCGTCAGCCTGCCGTTCGTGTCTTCCGCCGTGCTCACCGGCGCCGACGGCCGGGTGCGTGCGAGCACGCGGGGCGCCGAGGGCGCGCAGAGCCTGAAGGATCTCGACGTTTTCGAGATCCCGACGCATGCGGCCGCTGACTCGCTGTACATCGACCGTCCGCAGACCGATCCGGTCAGCGGCGCACCCTCGTTCGCGCTCAGCCGTCGCATAGACTCTGCGCACGTCGTCGGAGTCATTGCGGCGCGTGTTACGTTCGAATACCTGGCCGGCTTTTATGCCGGCGTCACCGTCACGCCGGACACGTCCATCCGCCTGGCGCGTGCGGATGGCGTCACGCTCGTGCAATACCCGGCGGCGGCGGCGCCGATGCAGAACGTGGGACTGCGGTCATCGGCACCGGTGTCGGCGACGAGCGCTCAGACGGACTCGCGCGGCCAGGAGCGCATCGAGGTGACGCGCAAGGTGGATGCGTATCCCATTCTCGTGGAGGTGTCGCGGCCGCGTTCGAGCGTCCTGTCGCCGTGGATACAGGAGGAGCGCAGCAGCGCGGCGCGCACGCTGTCGCTTGCGGCACTGGCAACCTTGTTGTTGTTGTCGCTGCGTTCGGCGCTGAACCGGCAGGCGCACATGGATCAGGAACGGCATCGACTGGAACAGGAACTCGCCGGCATACAGCGCGTCGAGGCGCTGGGCTTCCTCGCGGCTTCCGTCGCCCACGACTTCAACAACGTGCTGACCGCCATCATCGGTTATGCGGAGCTCAGCCGGGGCATGGCGGAAGGGGAGCCGGAGGTGTCGGCGAACATGGACCGGCTGCTGGCCGCCACGGAACGGGCGCGTCTGCTGGTGCGGCGGGTGCTTACCTTCGATCCGCGCCGCAGTTTGAGCTATCGACCGACCGCGCTCGAGCCGATCGTCGTCGAGGTATCGGAGCAGATCCAGGCCACCCTGCCGGCGGCGATCAGTCTTGATGTGCAGGGGCTCGGCGAGTCCGCAACCATCCTGGGCGATGCCACCGAGATCCACCAGGTGTTGATGAATCTGTGCACGAATGCCGTCCATGCCATGCCGGCGGGCGGCGCGTTGCTGATTCGTGTCGAGACGTTGGACGTCGCTGAGCCGCGTACCCTGGCGCTCGGTCAGCTGCGGGCGGGAGGCTACATTCGAGTGAGCATCGCCGACTCGGGGATGGGTCTGGCCGACGACCAGGTCATGTCGATCTTCGAGCCATTCTACACGACCCGCCAGCACGCGCTCGGCACGGGCATCGGGTTGACCGTCGTGCGCAACATCATCTCACGCATGAACGGCGCGCTGGACGTGGACAGCCGGCTGGGATCCGGCACCCGCATGGCGGTGTATTGGCCGGCCATCCCGGCGCAGAGCGCGTCGGCGCGTCACCCGCGCGGCGAGGGTGACGGCTCCGGCCAGACCATTCTGGTCGTGGACGATGAGCGCGAACTGGTCGCACTCACGGAGGAATTGCTCGCGTCGCTGAGCTATGAGCCGGTGGGCTTCTCGGATGGCCGGGCGGCCGTCGAGGCCTTCCGCAATGATCCGAAGCGCTTCGATGCGCTGTTGACGGACGAACGGATGCAGGCGCTGCGCGGCCTCGACGTGGCTAAACTCATCCGGGAAATCGATCCGCTGCTGCCGATCATTCTGATGACCGGGCATCGTGATGCTGAAATCGATGCACTGGCCCGGGCGGTCGGCATCTCCGAGATCATCGACAAACCGCTGCGCGTACAGACCCTGCGCGAAGCGCTCGGGCGGCATCTTCATGCGGCCTTAGAGTGAGCGGACCGTTGCTCACCCAGGAGGTGCAGTCCTTGCTCGTCGAAGCCCGGCGCGCGGGCTTGGGCTCGGTGGAGTGTTCCTTCGATCTCGGCCGCTCGCTTGCAGCGGCCGGGATCGATCAGGCCGGATGGACGTTCGCGGGACAGCGCTTCCCGTTTCCGACGGGCTTGAAGCCGCGCACCATTTATCATTGGGTGGACGGCGCCTTCGAACCCGTGGCGCGCTACTCGGCGGCGCTGATCAAGCTCGTTCCGACGCCGTGGGGAGCGCCCACGTTCGAAATCGACGGCATCAAGATGCTGCCCACCTCGCGCGTCTCGCCCTACGAGGATGCAGCGCAGAAGGTGCGTCTGGTCGAGCCGCGCGGCAAGGTGATCCTCGACACCTGCGGCGGCCTCGGTTACTTCGCTGCGTGGTGTCTGGAACTGGGCGCGGCGCGGGTGCTGTCGTTCGAAAAGAATCCGACGGTCGTCTGGCTGCGGGCCAGCAACCCGTGGTCTCCCGCACCGGACCCCCGGCTGGTGCTCGCCGAACAGGACGTGACGCAGGCCATCGTCCAACTGCCGGATGCATCGGTCGACGCGATCTTGCATGATCCGCCGCGCTTCGGCATCGCCGGTGAACTGTACTCACGGGCTTTCTACGATCAGCTGGCGCGGGTGCTCAGGCGCCGGGGCCGTTTGTTTCACTACACCGGCTCACCGAACAAACACAGCGGTGGCCGGGATCTGCCCGCCGAGGTCGCGGCCCGCCTGAGCGCCGCAGGGTTTACCGCGGCGCGCAGCGGCGACGGCCTGCTCGCAGTCAGGCGCTGACGTCACGCGTCAGCGGGTGCGCGGACGGGTGAGGAAACGCGCTTCCAGCACGCCGACCGGCAGCGGTTCGCTGAAGTAGTAGCCTTGGATTTCGTCGCAGCCGAGCGAGCGAAGCGCCAGTTCCTGCGCCGGCGTCTCCACGCCCTCGCCGACGACGTTCATCTTCAGAGAATGCGCGAGGTTGATGATCATGGTGTTGAGCACGATGCCTTCCTGACCGTTGGCGAGTTCGACGATGAACGAGCGGTCGATTTTCAGGGTGTGCACGGGCAGTTTGACCAGGTAGCTCAACGAGGAGAACCCGGTGCCAAAATCGTCGATGGCGATTTTCACGCCGAGCGCACGAATGGCCTCGAGGCAGGTGCGGCTGCGCTCGATGTCCTCCATGATCACACTCTCGGTGAGTTCGAGTTCCAGTCCTTCGGACGCATCCGGGTCAAGTTCGAGCGCGCGCGCGATGTGGGCGACGAAGTCCGGGTCGCGCAGCTGTAGGGGTGACACGTTCACGGCAATGCGCGGCGCCTCTAGCCCTGCGCGGCGCCAGCGAACGTAGTCCGCCACTGCGGTCTTGAGGGCCCAAAGTCCGACCCCCTGAATCAGGCCCGACTCCTCGAGGAAGGGCACGAAGTCGTTGGGTTGCACCAGTCCGCCTTCAGGATCGTTCCAGCGTAGCAATGCCTCCACACCGGTGATGCGCCTGCTTAACAGATCCAGCTTGGGCTGGTAGTGCAGCACGAACTGCTCGTTTTCCAGAGCCTGGCGCAAGCGGTTCTCCACCGACAGCCGTTTGGACGCGGCTTCGGTCATGCGCTGCGCATGGAACAAGTAGCGGTTGCCGGCCGCTTTCGCCTGTTTGAGGGCGGCCTCGGCGTTGATGAACAAGGTCTCGACATCGGCGCCATCCGCCTCGAAAAGGGCGATGCCCGCCTTGGCCGAGACCCGCAGTGCGACGCCGCTCAACTCGAACGGGTGACCGGCAAGCCGCCCCAGCAGGCTCTCGAGCATTCGTGCGACTTCGCCCGCCGCGCCAGCCTCGGGCAGGACGATGGCAAACTTGTCGGCGTCCAACCGCGCCATGTGACAGGGGTCGCCGACGCTCGACTGCAGCCACTTGCCGACGCCGCGGATGAGAATGTCTCCCGCCGCTCGTCCAAGACTGTCGTTGACATTCTTGAACCGCTCGACGTCCATCAGGATCAGCGCGAGTTTCTGGCCATGGTGGGCCGCCGCCCGCATGTGCTGAGCGACCCGCTCGAGGAACAGTGTCCGGTTTGCCAGACCGGTAAGCGGGTCATAGAGCGCGAGGTAGTTGAGGCGATCCTGTTTCTCCACATAGTCGACCGCAAAGGCGATGTCGCCCGTGAGTTCGGTGAGAAGCTTCATCTCCTCCGTGTGGAAGAAATGCCGCTCCCTTGCATAGAAGCCGATCACGCCGACCACCTTGTCCGCGATCTTGAGCGGAAACACCGCCATGGAGCGGATGCCGAATTTCGCAAGCGCGAAGCGCGATGGGATGTCACGATCCATTTTCGTGTCGTTCGATGCCACACCGATTTTTCCGTTGATCGCCGCCTCGCTGATGGAGGTGATGGAGCCGTTGCGTGCCGCTAGGATGGCCTTGACGCCGGCCAGCACCACCTCGTCCTCGCCCGCACAGGCCACCGCCGTGATGCTCCGTTCACCGGCGTCCATGGTGCCGACGACGGCGAGTCGAAACCCGCCGTCCGCGATGGCGATGCGGCACGCTGCCTGCAACAGATCGTTGCGGTTGCGCGCCTGCGTGACCAGCGTGTTGATGCCGCTCAACATGGCGTGAACGCGGTTCAAGTATTCGACGCGTTGCTCGGCCTGTTTGCTGCGGGTGATGTCGCGCGCGAACGTCACGACAGCCCAGGCGTCCTTGACCCGCACCGCCTGGCGCCGCGCTTCGGTCCAGCGGATCGACCCGTCCGTGAGCCGGCGTTTGAGTTCGGTGGGTTTCCCGCCGATCCCGGTCTGGATCAACAGGTCGTAGGCAAGCTCGAGTTCGGCACGGGACGTCGACAGTGCGTGCTCGGGCCGGGATGCCATGAGACGGCTACGGGACATGCCTTTCAACGCGCAGGCGGCATCATTCACGTAAATGAACCGCATGCTTGCCCGGTCGACGACGTAGATGGCTTCTGCCGCGGAGCCCATCGTGGTGCCGAAGTGTTGAAAAACGTCATCCTCGTGGCGCCGTTTCGTGACATCGACGTGCATCACGATGGCGCCGCCGGGCAGATCACCCCCGACGGCTGTCGCAATGGTAAGGACTCGCCGGGCAACTGCCAGCGAGGTGTCGTCGAACTCGAATGAAAAGCGGCCCATCGCTCCGTCGAGCACCGCCCGGATGCCGGTCACCACGGCGCGCACGTCGGCCGCATCGCCGTGCGCCAACCCCGCGCACCGGTAAAGGTAGTTCTCACCGACCGCGCAATCCGAGTCGAGCAGCGCGTGTGCGCTCGAGCATTGCCGCCAGGCATCGTTGGCGAGAAGCAGGCGGCCATGGGTGTCCAGGAGCAGGATGCTTTCCTGGACAGCCTCGAGCAGGGCGGCACTCATCCACGGGCCGTCGATACGCATGCGCGTGAACGCGCTGATGCCACTGCCGGCCACTGCGCCGAAATATTGTTTCATTGCTGCCACAGCACTACGTAATAACACAAGCGTCTTGCGGTAGGTACGGTTGTGTCACGGGGAAAACCCGCAAAAAGATAGGATCCGACGCATGGCGAGGTGGCGGGACCTGCGATATCCGGGACGCCGATCGCCGATACGGTGCATCGCCGATTTTATATTGCGCAATCCGCTGTCATTTACCGTGAAGCCCGACTGTCGCTGGAGGACATTCGCGGCGAAACTTAATGTGTCTGCGCCTCTGTAGTACTTTCCCTGACGGCCGGATTTGAGGTGTCCGGGCGGTTCTGAAACAATGCATGTCCGCAGTGCCGCATCGATTGCGGCAAAGCCCCGGTAGGGGAAAAGAGCTTCCTGGAGAGCGGTGCCAATGATTTCGTCGATGCCAGCCAAGCCGCCGCTCCCCCCGGCGACGCTGCCGTTTCTCACGGGCGGGGGTGTACTCGCGTCGCTCATCGCGGCTTACGATTGGAGCACGACTTCGCTCGGGCCCATCACGAACTGGCCGCAGAGCCTCAAGTCCACCGTGGCACTCATCCTTCGCTCGCACGTGCCCATCGTCACTCTCTGGGGCGCGGATGGCGTGATGATCTACAACGATGCGTATTCGTTGTTTGCCGCAGGCCGCCACCCGCGGCTGCTCGGGTCGAAGGTGCGCGAGGGTTGGGTCGAGGTCTCCGAGTTCAACGACAACGTGATGCGGGTGGGGCTGTCCGGTGGAACGCTGACTTATAAGGACCAGGAACTCACGCTGTTGAGAAACGACCGCCCCGAGCAGGTGTGGATGGATCTCGACTATTCTCCGATACTCGACGAGACGGGCCAGCCGGCGGGAGTGATCGCGGTGGTCGTGGAAACCACGTCGAAGGTGCTCGCGGAGCGCTGGCTCACCGGCGAGCAGGAGCGGCTCCGGCAGATGTTCCATCAGGCGCCGGGATTCATGGCCATGTTGCGCGGGCCGGAACATGTGTTCGACTTCGTCAACACGGCGTATCAGGAGATGATCGGGGAGCGCGAGTTGATCGGTTTGCGCGCCCGCGACGCTCTGCCCGAACTTGCCGGGCAGCAAGTGTTCGAGCTTCTCGATCGGGTGTTCAGCACGGGTGTCCCCGCATCGGG